>JBCEWC010017653.1:0-12383 GCA_038996855.1 Solanum aculeatissimum
ATTTTTGAAAAATATTTCAAATTTTGAAAATGTTATTTATTTGGTTACCCCATTCGTACCTCTACTCCCTACCAACCCCCTCTCCTCCCTCCCCCCACCAAAAAAAAAAAACTCTTACGAGCTCCCCACCTCCCACCCCCTCTCGCAAAAATAAAATATTAAAAATTTAGTTTTTAAAATTTAAATTTTTTATACCACCCCTAGCCCCATGCCCCCACTCCGCCCTCCCCCCCTCCCCCATACAAAAAAATTTAAATTTTGAAGATTTTAATTTTTTACTCCACCTCCTACCCCCAGTCGCCCCATCCCCACCCCCTAGCTCCCTCCCCCCAACATAGAAAAAAAATTAAAAAAAATATGTTTTAAAAAAATTCAAATTTTGAAAATTTTAATTTTTTTACTCCACCCCTAGCCCCCCCCACCCAGATACAAAAAAATTAAAATTTACTTTTTAGAAAAATTCAAATATTAAAATTTTTACTCCACCCCGCCCCCACCCCGTAGCCCCCCACTCCCCCCTACCCAAAAAAAACTAAATATTTATTTTTAAAAAATGTTTCAAATTATAAAATATTTTAATGTCAAAAACTATTTTCCTAAAAGCTATTTTCTATTCTCTATCTAAAAATTAAAAAAATTCTAAGAAAAATATTTTTCACTCACCAACCAACACATGAGAAAATAAGTTAGAAATCAACTTATTTTCTAGGAAAACATCATTTTCCTCCGTACCAAACATTACCTAAAACAAGCTAATACTGAAACTTAAATCATTAATCAAACACCGCAAGAAGTAAGAGTGCCAACGGAATAAATAAAAAGAGGCACAATACATAAATTAACCCCTTAACTTGGAGTCAAATTTTAAGTTGAAACTCCAACTTTCAAAATGCACAAATAGGCACTCCAACTTGCCCGTTTTTCATCAATTAGGCACAACTGTCCAGCTACCCAAGTGCGTGAGATACACCCGCTATGACGTGGATTTTGTGTCAAATTTCGCGATGCCACATCATTAATATTATTCCACCTATATATTTATAAAAAAAAAAGAAAATATCACATCATTAACACTATTCCACCTATTTATAGTTTTAAAAAAAAAGAAAAGAAACATTTGCGATTGACCAAAATAAATTTATTTTACGAAAAATTTAAATTTTATAAATTTAAATTTTTAACTCCACCTCGGACCCTCATTCCCCCAACCCCCCGCTCCATACAAAAAAAAATTAAAAATTTATTTTACGAAAAATTCAAATTTTATAAATTTAAATTTTTTACTCCACCTCGGACCCTCATCCCCCCATCCCTCACCCCCACCCCATACAAAAAAAATTAAAAAATTATTTTACGAAAAATTCAAATTTTGTAAATTTTAATTTTTTACTCTGCTTTGGACCCTCATCCCCCCTAGCCCCCAACCCCATCCACCCCCACCCAGCCCTCGCCACAACCGCCCAACCTACAACCCCCGCCCTAGCACCCCAACCCCATACAAAAAAAATTAAAAATGTATATTTACAAAAAATTTAAATATTAAAAATTTAATTTTTTACTCCACCTTGGGACTTATCCCCCTCCACCCCACCCAGCCCCCCAACCCCCAACCCCACCTTGAGACAAGTAAAATTTTAAACCTTAATTGAGGAAGTGAAACTTTGCATTTCCCCTAAATATGTCTTGGGGAATTATAAAAATTGTATTTATGGTGAATTAATCAATAAAGTTATCTAATATGATAAGATGAGATAATAAAATGGCAATGTGGTTATGTATCCATATGATCCTTGGATTCAAGACTTGATTGATGAAATTGATTCTATGATAAAAGTATTATCGTGATTGATGTCTTGAGTGGTTTGATATGGAAAATGTTATCACATATTCATAAAATATATGCATTTTCTTATTTGCACTGGTTTGAGATATCGGGGCCAAGGTCTCTTTCGGCTAGTATATTGATAGTTGAGGTCTCTTTGGACGAAGGTTTAGTGTCAAGGTTTCTTTTAGCGAATGTGTGGAGTTGATGTCCTCACCACCTGATTCCTAGTGTTGAGGTCTCTTTCAATAGGATGAGGACGAGGACTCTTTTGATGAGTATATTGATGACAAAGGTCTTTTCAACTAATATATTGATGGTCGAGGCCTCGACGAGTATATTGATTGTCAAGTCTCCTTTGGCAGATATATAGTCCATGTATGACCACATGGATTTTTACATAAGTTGATCAATGAATGTGTATCATAAAAAAGACACGCATCAGATTAATTGACATTACATTTACATTATTCTACATTTTGTTTGCTTATTGTGAAATTGTGAATACTTCTTTTAGTGACTTATTAGTTCGTGAACTTGGTGATAAATAAGGTGCTTGATTATTAGTACATTATTGAATTACGTTCTATGTGTATTGTAATATTGTTTAGGTTGGGATGATTTAATTGCAAGGTGTAGTTTTTTTGGAGGTTTGACTGGTGTATCGAGAAATATTTTTGTTCTTTATTTCTTTACTTTGTGTTTAGTATTTACTTGTTGAGTACCATATTGTTTGGTACTCATTCCTTACTTTTATATCTGTGTAGGTGGTGAGCTCGGGTGCCCCTGAATTTTTATTCGAGCTTTGGGATTTACTTGAGAAGCAACGACTTGTTTCTTCGATGGATCCCCAATATCTGTTTATTATGTTATTTTTGTTCTAGTTGAGAACCGAGGACAATTGAGACTTGTAATTTCTTTCATTTCCATGCAAAATACTTGAGGTTTGTACATGCGACACCATGTTTTGAGAATGGTTATTTAGATATGGCTAATTGTTC
This sequence comes from Solanum aculeatissimum, assembly GCA_038996855.1. Lineage (NCBI taxonomy): Eukaryota > Viridiplantae > Streptophyta > Magnoliopsida > Solanales > Solanaceae > Solanum > Solanum aculeatissimum. Next base: position 2,824 of record JBCEWC010017653.1, read on the forward strand.
GCGTTGGCTATTTTACTTTAGTTGTAACTTTATTAATTTAACTTTAATTTCCACTTTTACCTTGTTATTGTCATCTTAGGATGACTTGTCTTTATAAAATAAGGCAAGTGTCATTACAATCGAGTTTGGATCATGACAACATGATATTAGAGTCCCAGATTCATAGGTCTAGTAATTTCTTGAGGATCAGCATAGAGACGTCCGTTGTTTATCTTGAGATGCTATAAAGATTGTTAGAAAGATTCCCTTTGTTGTTTCAATTCTTGACGTTGCATGGTTTTTGTGTAAGTGCAGATGTGTTATATGTTCTTTTTGGCAGATGGCCAGGAATAGAACTTCAACTTATGGTAGAGAAGGGGAGGTAGTCCCTGAGGCAGCTGTTGAGACCCTCTCTTAGGGTAGAGGTAGATACCAAACTAGGGGATAGGTCGTGCTCATCGAGCAGACCCCCATAAGGGATCGTGATAAAGGTATCTCCACGAAGCCTGAGGTTAATAATAAAAAGGACTAGGTTCCTCCAGAGTATGTAGTTGTGGCTTTGCTAAATGACACATTGTTAAGACTGTTGGGTGTTCTTGAGGGCTTGGCTCACAATGGTAGTGCAACAGGTACGCCAGGAGGTTCATAGACCTGAGTGGGAGTCAAGATTCCTTAGCAACATCAGTCTCCTATTGTTTATGGTCCATTAGAGTAGCCACTGATAGTTCCTATAGTTGAGATTGATCCAGCGCTTCTGGTTGAGGTTCAAGATGCGCCCTTAGTTGTATCAATTGAGGATGAGTAGCACTCACAACAGACTAGAAGGAGGCTCTTCTCTAGATTCTCTTAACACTGCCAAATGAATAGTATTAGTCAATCCTCTCATAAATTAGGGAACTCTCTCAGCCTTTTCCAGAATGATAGTAGTAGAATGTCTAGCTAACTAATAAAAACAGGTCTCGTACTCAATGATTCATAGATTTGTCCTACCTCAGGTTCTCAAACCTCAATCAACACTTCTTCATCATACTCCAAAGGACAAAACAGACATAGAAAACACTAGAAAACATTTCCCAAAAAACTAGGGGAGATCTAGCTAGTAAAGATCCTAAATAAGTCCTCCATCACTATCTCTCTGGACCATAAAGGTTAAGAGTGATATATCAAACCCCATGTGGCTTATTTGGGGTTTTATCCTAGTTCTTTAATTCTAGCTAAAAGGTCAGCACCTTAGACTAGGGGTCATGGAAGAGTTCAGCCTTGTAGGGGTGATCAAACTTTAGGTAGAGGTGCAACGATGCTTTTATTCAAGAGGGATGTAGAGGTATTCTATTGGGTAGAGGTAGAGGATCCCAATACTATTCTTTTCTCTGGAGGCCTGAGTTCGAGGCTTTAGATGTGGTGATCACAAGTATTATTCAATTTGTCATCGATTTGCATCAGTGTTGTTTGATCCTGAATCTACCTACTCTTATATTTCTATCTACTTTTTATCTGGATTTGATTTGTTATGTGATTATATGCTAAGGCTTATTCTTATTTCTACACTGATAGGTGAGCCTTTAGTGGTAGATCTGATGTATCGATCTTGTCTTATTTCTTTCGCTAGGTATGCCACTTGGGTAAACATGATAATTCTAAAGATGATAGATTTTTTTGTTATATTGGGTATGGAATGACTCTCTTCTTATCATGCCATTCTAGATTGTCATACCAATACGATGACTTTGACAATGCCTGGTAGACTAAGGATTGAGTGGAAGGATTCTAGTGCTTTTTATCCTAGTAATGTTATCTCCTACATTTGATCTTGAAAGTTAATTAATAGAGGTTATCTTACTTGGCTTTTATCCAGGACATTAGTGTTGAGCCATCTCTTATAGAGTCCATTCTCGTGGTTCAGGAGTTTGTTGATGTATTCCTTACCAATCTTCCACGGGGTCCTCTTAATCGAGATATTAACTTTGCCATTATTTTAGAGCCAAGCACTAATATTGTTTCCATTAGGGATGACAATGGGGCGGGTGCGAGGCGTGTTAAGCTCAACTCACAAATTCTTTAAACCACCTCGTCCCGCCTTGCATGATGACTTTTTTTATTTTCAATCCGCCCCACCCCGCCCCACATAGACCCATCCCGTATAAACCCATCCCGTTTAATTTTTAAAATTCTTTTATTTTTAATTGAATTTAATTTTTTCACTAATTAACGTATCAACAACTAATTAACTATTTTTAGTTGATATTTTAACAATTATTTCTTAATTATTAATTAAAAGTTTCTAATTAACATTTTAACTACTAACAATTCCCGGGCATCTCTAGTTTAAATTTAGAAAAAAAAAATTAAAGTCAATGTTTATAATAAAAAAATTATATCTTTGATTTTTACTAATTATAAAGATTTAATTTCTTTGAATTTTAATTTGATTTTTTAAACTCGCAACCTGCCTTGTCCCGCATTAGTTTTGAAAATAGCTACTTTAACCCGCCCCACACCCGCCTTGCCCCACATAACTTTAAACCTACCCTGCACCGCATAGCTCTAAACTCGTCTCGTACCCTCCCCGTCTGCCCCATTGCCATCCCTAATTTCCACCCTTACATACCATATGACTCCAATTGAGTTGAAGGAATTGAAGGAGCAACTTCAAGATTTGTTGCGTAAAGAGTTTATCCACCCGAGTGTGTCACCATGGAGTGACCTAGTCTTGTTTGTGAAGAATAAGGATGGGTCGATGAGAATGTGCATCGACTATAAATAGTTGAACAAGGTAACTATCAAGAACAAGTACCCTATTTCTCACGTCGAATATCTATTTGACAAGCTTCAGGGAGCGACTTTGTTCTCTAAGATTGATTTGAGGTTTGGTGACCATCAATTGAGGATTAAAGCATTTGACTTTCCTAAGACAGCCTTCCAGACTCGTTATGGACATTATGAGTTCCTGTACTATCCTTTAGGTTGACCACCACCCTTGCAGCAATTTTAGAGTTGATGAATGGGGTGTTCCTTCTATATTTGGTCTCATTCATGATTGTGTTTATTAATGATGTCTTAGTGTATTCCAAGATCGAGGTTGATCATGTTCATTATTTGAGGATCATGCTTTAGACGTTGAGAGAGGAAAAACTATATGTAAAGTTCTTCAAATATGAGTTTTAGCTTGATTTAGTAGCATTCCTTGGACACCATGTGTCCAAGGAGGTTATTTGGTTTGATTTTGCCAAGATTGAGGCAGTTTGAGGATGAACTAGGCTACTTCGACTATTGAGATTCAAAGTTTCATAGGGTTGGCTAAGTATTACCAATAATTTGTTTAGTTTTTTCTTATCATAAGAGCTCCACTGACTAGACTTACTTTGAAAAATATAGCCTTTCATTGGTCTGACGAATGTAAGGTGAGCTTCTAAAAGCTCAAGGTCATGTTAGCTTTAACCTCTATTTGACATTACTCGAGAAAGGTGTAGACTTCATCATATATTATGATGGTTCTAGAGTCAGATTAGAAGGTGTTTTGATGCAGGAGGGAAATGTTATTACCTATGCCTCTAGGCAATCCAAGGCATATAAGAAGAATTATCCTACTCGCGACTTGGAGTTGGTGGTGATGGTCTTTGTTTTGAAGTCATGGAAACATTATCTATATAGGGATTCATTATGAGATCTTAATCGATCACCAAAGTTTGTAGTATATCTTTAGCTTGAGAGACTTAAATTTAAGATAGTGAAAGTGGATCGAAATACTAAAGTAATATGATTTGACCATTCTATTTCTTTCAAGAATGGTCAATGTGGTGGCCAATACTTCAAGTTGAAAGGTGTCTAGCTGGGGAATCTTGTAGTCATTCGTGTGGAGGGGCAACTTTTGTCCAAGGAATTTCAAAGACTAGATAATGGTCTAATTCGATTGCAGCTTTTGGATGGGAGTAGTGCACTTGATATCTTTAAGGTCATTCTTCATTAATGGATCATATTCGTACTCGACAGTTTGAAGATGTGAAGTTGTGTCTCATCCAAGACATGGTGACTAGAAAGGAGCCAAGGAAGAGATGCTTGATTCCGATGGTATCATGAGAATAAGAAGCAAAGTTTGTGTGCCCAAGGTGGGTGAGTTGGTTAGATTATTTCTTGAGGAGGCTCACTGTTCTTGTTATTCTATCCATCCGAGGGCAACAAAGATGTATTACAATCTAAGTCAACACTATTGGTGGTGTGGTATGAAGAAGGATATCTCAATATTTGTGTCTAAGTGTTTAACATGTTAGTAGGTTAAGTACGAGCACTAGAGGCCTAAAGGTGAGTTTCAAAGGATGCTAATTCCTACGTGGAAGTGGGAAAGGTTTATCATGGACATTGTGGTGGTTTGGACGATAACCATGGATGGTTATGACTTCATGTAGATAGTGGTGGACTGATTGACTAAATACACCCATTTCATAATAGTTAAGGTGAAGTATACGACAGAGAAGTTACTCAGTTTTACATTAGTCATATAGTCTGATTTCATGGGGTGCCAATCCCTATTATCTTTTATTGAGGTTCATTGTTCTCTTCTAACTTTTGGAAGGCATTGTAGCTTGGTTAGGTACTTGGTTTGATTGAGTACAATATTTCACCTTTAGAATGATGGTTAGTCCGAGTAGATGATTTAGTAGAGGACATGCTTCAGGCATATGTGATTAATTTTAGTGTCCAATAGGATCAACATTTACCTTGAGTGGAGTTTTCCTATAGCAACAGTCGTCCTTCCAGTATTCAGATGGCTCTATTTGAGGTGTTGTATGGCCATAGGTGCTGATCACCCATTGGTTATTTTGATTCAGTCGCGGTAGATGCTTTGGATATCAATTAACTTAGGGATGCTATGGAGAATGAGGCATTTTATTCAAAGTCGATTGTTGACAACTTAGAGTCTCCAAAAGAATTATACAGATAGAAGGGTCCAACCTTTAGAGGTTATAGAGGGTGACCGTGTGTCGCTGAGGATATCATCTATGAAAGATGTGATGGGATTCGTAAAGAAGGGAAAACTTAGCCCTAGGTTATCAACCTATTTGAGATTTGGAGGAGGATAAGAGAGGTAGTCTATGAGCCAGCCTTGCCACCTAATTTATCTGCTTTACACCCCATGTTTAATATTTTCATGTTTTACCAAAAAAATCTCATGTGATTTCTGGTGACTTGGTGGAGTTGAGTCTGCATTTGACTTATGAAGAGCCGATGGCCATTCTAGACATGTATATTTGGAAGCTTAGGACTAAGGAAATTACTTTAGTAAATGTTTAGTAGCGATATCAACCAGTAGAAGAGGTGACTTGAGAGATGAAGTTTCATATGCACACTCATTATCCCCATGTGTTAAAGGATTTAGGTAATTATCACTACTTTATGTTTGACATTGAACATGATTTTTAGTGGTGATGATGTAATGACCTTGAAGGTCATATTTAGAAATTTTTGAAATTTTTTATTTTACCCCTCTCAATAGTTTCTCTGAATTACATTTGATTAATTTATGCGGTTGATCTCAGAGTTCTATTAAAAAGTTGAGAATTTTTTAGTTTTAAAGACTTAAATTATTTGAAAATAATTTTTGGTACCAACCGGAGCTACGAGTCCCAAAATGGAATTCTTACAGTTTCATAGATTTGGGATGTGAAAACTAATCTATGAGCATCGTTGTTTTCTATTTTGGAGTCATTTTGTGGATTTAAGTTCTTAAGTTGAAAGTTTGAGTTAAATTGGATTAAGGTTTGACTTGAAATTGTTTTTTGAGTTGGGATTCTCGGATTAAATATTCGATGATTCTGTTGGTTTTGAGAGATGATTTTATGCCTAGATAGATCTTTGGGGTATTTTTTGAGAGTTTCAAAGGCAATTTGGTCTATAGGGTCTTGAGTTAGTTTAATTGACATTAATCAAATTTCTGATCAAGGTGACCTCAAATTCAAATTTCAATGGTTTCATTGAGTCTGAAAAATTAATGTTTGTAGAATAGCATATATGGTTTGTGTATATGAGGATTCCAAACGAATCATGAGGATCGATTTTGAGTGTTTGGTGTTGCTTTAAATTTTGTTGTGATTTGGTACCTCAAGTAGCGCTTAAGTGATGCCTGGTCACTTAAGCATAGTTTAATTGCTTTTAGCAAAAGCTCTATCTTAAGAAGGTCCTTCTTAAATGGACTGTGACCCACAAAAGTGGTTGCTACAAAAGCAACCCTTGGTCTCTTAAGCGACACCTGCCTCTTTGCGAGTGTCACAAAAGCAACTCTTGGATTGCTTAAGCAACATCAAAGGTGGTTTATGGGACTTATTTTGGAGTTCCTTCCTTATTTTCTATTTTGAGCTTTAGGAACTATTGTGTGGAAATTTTAAAGTGATTTTGCAAGATTAATTAATTGAGTAAATATTTTTAACTTAGAATCGATTTTCATCAATTATCTCATGATTTCAAGAACTAATTTTTGGGAACTCTTTAGTGGACATGAACTTTTGATAAATTAAGGATTATAGTTTGATTTCAAGAATAGCTTTCATGGATGATTTTTAAATACTTAGGATAACATAATTATGTATTGATTTCTAAATATATCCTTACCTTCTTGAGAATGAATTTCTAAATTATTTTGAATTTGATGTTCCAATTTCATGAATTGAGTGTTATTGTTCTTGTATTCTCATTGTGATTTCATATTTGGATAGATTTTGTTGAATTGGAGGCCCGACGAAAGAAGAAAGCTCAAATGCTGGAGTAATTTCTTGATTGATTTAAGGCAAGTGAATTTGTTAATCTTAGTTGAGGATGTGAACATTGCATTTCCTCTTGTATGTGTTGGTGAATAATGAAAAGTTAGTTATGGGGTGAATTATTTAATAAAGTGTTCTAATAAAATAAGATGGGATAATAAAATGACAATGTAATTGTGTGTATCTATATGATTGTTAGATTCAATTACTTGATTGATGAGGTTGATTCTATAACAAGAGTATTATCGGGATTGATTTATTGAGCGGATTGATATTCTCTCATGGCGAGTACATTGAGGCTGAGGTCTCTTTCGGTGAAGGTTTATTGTTGAGGTTTCTTCTGATGATTGTTTAGAGTCAAAGCCTTTAACAGCTAATGTCTAGTGTTGACGTCTATTTTGGCTGGCCAAGGTCTCTTATAGCAAGTATATTGATGGGCGAGGTCTGTTTTGGTGAATATATCATTGGCCAAGGTCTCTATCGGTAGATAAATAGTCCATCTTTGGCCTCCATGTATTTCAACCTTAGTTATCGTGTATCATAGGATAGACATGCATCATGTTAATTGACATTGTTCTGCATTCAATGGCTTATTGTGATTATGAATACTTCTTTCAGTGACTTATTAGTTCATGAACTTGGTGATAATGAGGTACTTGATTACTAGTATATTGTTGAATTACATTACATGTATGTTGTAATACAATTTAGATTGAGCTAATTTACTTGCATGATATAGTTTTTTGGAGGTTCGATTTGTGTGTCAAGAAATATTTATATTTTTTTATTTCTTTGCTTCGTGTTTAGTACTTAATTATTGAGTACTATGTTATTTGGTAATCAGTCCTTGCTTGTACACCTGTGCAGGTGGTAAGCTTGGATACCCTTTATTTCTCTCGTTCATATTTGATCAGAGCTTTAGGATTTTCTTAAGAGGTTGACTTTTCTCTTCAGTGAACCGTCATGATTTCATTATTATGTTGTTTATGTTCTATTTGAAAATCAAGGACAATCAAGACTTGTAATTTCTAGGAAGCTGATATTACTAATTAAAAAGATCTTTGTTAGGAAGTCCTTAAGTTGGAAGAACTTTAACTTGGGTTCTTGTTTCTTATAAGGTTTGAAACATTGTTTGTTAAGTTGTAATCATTTAAAACTTTCGTTGTTGCATGTTTTTCTTTCTTAATTTTCTATTTCTTTATGTAGTAATCTGTTCTTGTGAATGAGCTATTTTGATGTCTTTTGATTCTCAAATTAAGAATTGGTGGTTTATCCATATTGAGAATCTGCTCTCTATGTGCTAGGAGTTTTTGAAAATTATTGAAATCAATTATACCTGCAAAATCAAGAACCAGGTTAATTGAATAATCTGCAAGTTAATTTTCTTCTATGAAGATGTGTCCCATGATAATACTGTATGACCCTTCATCTTATTTATCTCAAGTACCACTAGTTTTATATATTATGGGACTTTTCATTTTCCATTCATATTTCTCTTCATGATAAGAGAATTTGTCTCCAATATCATAATAGTGAATTCTGTGAGAACAATGAAGTTTTGATAAATATAATTTTTCAATTAAAGTGACTACTTTTAAAGTGGTATTTATTATATTGAAGTTGTCACATGGAATTAATTTTTGGTCTGCCGATTCACTTTATTTAAATTACTATTAGACTAATTTGCATCGAGAAATTAATAATCAAGAATGAAAATGTCGCAACAATTGTAGTATGTTGTTTCAATATGCAAATGTTGCAATCTCTATTGATCCTATCATTCACCTTTTCAAGTGTAAATTTAAGGACTCTTGAGCTTGTTCTTGAATCTATAATTTATTCTTGAACTTGATGTTGAATTTAAGGGTTTTTGAACTTATTCTTGAATTTTGAATTTGTTATTGAGCTAGATCACTGAATTCAAGGATTTTTGAACTTATTCTTGAACTTGAATTCTTGAATGTTTTAATGCTTGAACTTGCAGTTTGTAGAGAAATTTATGGCGTTTGATTTGCGAGTCCTCTCTAACTTTTTGTTAGAATTCTTGCGTCTTTTCTTTGAATTATAAAGACCTCTATTTATAGTTGTAGAGTAGTGGAGTTATAAGAGAAAAATATTTCCTCCGGCCAATCAAATTTAAGTGACATGACATATTGGACCTTAGCAAAATGGGCCTATCATTTTGACACATGACATGATCCTATTGGTCTCTTTGTTTGACTTGGCATGTCATGTTATTTTACTCGTGGCACCAAACTAGACTTCTAGGCTGAGATGATGTTAGGCTTGTCAAACTAGGCTCATCTATTGTAGCCCAAGTAGATTAATTTGGATTTTAATTAAATTCATATTTATTGGGCTTAAATAATTAACCTAATTATATTAATTAATGATATTTATTTTGACTAATATATTCATGAATTTAATATAATCTAAATCATTTAAAATTTATATTTAATAAATTAAATAATTATAATTATAATGCCTCCTGATTCAAGTCTTGTCGGAATATTTTATCTTTTAGAGAATAAATTTGAAGTATTTACTTAATATTATAATTATAATTATTATTATAATATTATATAACTTTATAATAATATTTGCATGTAGAAAAGAAAATCATCCAAGTACAACTTTACCTTTTATAAAAGGAAAGTTTGAACTTTTTCCTTGTTGAGCATTGAATGTTCTCCCCTTTTTTTCTTCTCCTTTTTTTCCAGACTTTGCTTGCAATGAAAGTTTGACTTTTTTCTTTGTCACGACCCAAGCCTAGGGCCTAGACGTGACATGACGAATGAGGAACCCGAAGGAACCCCAAACAAGCCTCTC
>JBCEWC010017654.1:0-12383 GCA_038996855.1 Solanum aculeatissimum
GGGTTGTGTGCTTATGCAACATGGTAAGGTGATAGCTTATGCGTCTCGACAATTGAAGGTGCATGAGCAAAATTATCCGACCCATGACCTTGAATTGGCGGTGGTGGTGTTTGCTTTGAAAATTGGCGACATTATTTGTATGGGGTTCATATGGATGTCTTCACCGATCATAAGAGTTTGCAATATGTGTTTACCCAAAGAGACCTTAATTTGAGGCAAAATAGATGGTTGGAACTTCTCAAGGATTATGATATGAGTTTTCTTTACCATCCCAACAAGGCTAATGTTGTGCTGGATGCCCTTAGTAGGCTCTCCACGGGAAGTGTATCACATGTGGATGAAGGGAAAAAGGAGATAGTGAAAGATGTGCACCGCTTGACTAGGTTGGGTGTAAGGTTTGTCGAATCCGACAATAGTGGAATTCTTGTTCGAGGCGGATCCGAGTCGTCGATAGTGGTTAATGTTAAGGCGAAGCAAGACTTAGATCCCTCCTTAGTTGAGTTGAAGAAATTGGTTTCCGAAGGAATGATTGAGGTTTTCTCCCAAGGGGGAGATGGTGTGTTACGGTACTAAGACCATTTGTATGTTTCGGATGTTGATGGCTTAAAGGAGATTATCATGAAAGAGGCTCATAATTCTCAATATTCTATTCATCCGGGATCCACCAAAATGCACCGAGATTTGAGAGGGTTGTATTGATGGCACGGAATGAAGAAGGACATAGTGGAACACCACGGATCACTTCACGGTCCGTGAAGGTTCCCGTGAAGTGATATAGAGAGTTGGTCAAAGCTCGAGGCTGGACTCCAGACCAAGTAATGATTCACGGACCAGTAAACGGTCTTTGTGTAGTTACAAGGTCCGTGAGACCCTTCATGAGTTGGTTCAGAAAGTCCCCCAAGAGTTCAAGCTGAAGCCGAGACCAAGTGAGGTCTCACGGATAGGTTCACGATCTGGGAGCCTCTAGATGACACCTGGGTAGCTTCCGTGAGGCATTGTTTCTGTGATCTAGTCCATTTCATTAATGGTTAATTCGTAATTTGATTTAATCCTATGCCCCTTTAACCTTTCTAAGGTCTCCTAACACCCCTAAATCAAACCCTAATCCCCTTTTATTGATTCTAACACTCTTCAATCAACATGTTTTTCCACATTCCAAACCCCTTGTTGAATAAACTCCCTTACTCTAGCATTGTTGTACTTTGAGACCTCAGGTACTTGATCAGCCAGAGGACCATTCCCAAGCCAATTATCCCACCAAAAGTAAAATGTCCCAGAAGTGATGCACCACTGAATGTTAGGCTCCATAACACTCCTGTTTTTAACCATCTGCTTCCACATTAAGGATTGGCCAGTATTTCATTTCTTCTGTGTGGGGTTCACTCTTTGACAGTATTTTGCTTTCAGAAACTCTCCCCACAAAGTAATTTTGGTCCTGAAAATCCACCAGTGTTTGCAATGTAAAGAAGTAGCAACCTCTTTCAACAATCTAAAACCAATTCCCCCCTCATGAGTAGGGAAGCTCAGATTCTTCCAAGATGCCCAGTGATACTTCTTCTTGTCCTGTTTCCATCCCCAGAAAAAGTCAGCCATTAGCCCTTGAATCTATTTTATAGTTGTGTCTGGTGGTGCCAAAGCTGACAAGGTGTGAATAGGGATAGAGTGGAAAACATGTTTGACAAGCACTGTCCTCCCCCCATAGGAAAGCATTTTAGTGTGCCATCCAGTGATCCTGTTGATAATCTTATTGACCAAATCAGCAAAGTAAATAACTCTTTGTCTGCCAATGTAAAGGGGACACCCCAGATAAGTAATAAGACCAGAGATCTGTCTGAAACCAGTAATCCTTGCTATTCTTTCCACAGTCCTAACAAAAGCATTATCAGGAGCCATGAAGTGACTTTTTGCTTTGTTAATTTGTTGCCCTGAAACACCTTCATAAACAGACAAAACATGCATAATTAGTTGGAGGGACTTTTTAGTCCAGAGGTGAAAATAATAATATCATCAGCATAACTTAAATAATTAATCTGAGGTCCATCAATAGCCATATAAAAACCATTATAGTCATGATGATAAAGAAGGAAATTTAACATTCTAGAGAGGACTTCAGCCCCCAAAATAAACAGAGCAGGGGAAAGAGGATCTCCCTGTTTGAGACCTCTAGAGGATTGAAAAACGTCATGTCTGGTCCCATTAACAATCACAGAATACCAATGATTAGACATGATCCTCCAAACCATATCAATGAACATCTCTCCATAGCCAAACCTCCTGAGAACTGGGCAAATAAAAGACCAAGAGACCCTATCATATGCCTTGGCCATATCCAATTTCAACACAGTGTTAGTCCCAGTGTTAGGCTTCTTTATGTGGTGAATAATTTCCTGAGCCAACATGATATTTTGAGAAATATTCCTGCCTTTCACAAAACCAGATTGGTTAGGGGAAATCAAGTTAGGCAGAATATGAGACAGTCTAACATATAAGAGCTTAGATATGAGCTTGTTAATAAAATTACTAAGGCTGGTAGGCCTGAATTCAGAAATCTTTGTAGGATTAGTAACTTTAGGTAATAAAATAAGACAAGTATGAGTAAAGTACTTGGGCATATCATAACCACAAAAGAAAGAATGCACAACTAAAAGGAGATCCTGCTTAATGATATCCCAGCAAACCTGAAAGAATTTCCCATTAAAACCATCTGGGCCTACTGCAGAGTCAAGATTCATAGAGAAGACAACCTGTTTTATTTCCTCCATAGAGGGATAGGCCTGAAGATCAGCATTTTGGTTATTAGAGACAAGGTTAGGAATGCATTGGAGGACCTCTTCATCAATAACATCTCTACTCCCAGTCAATATGCTCTTGAAGAAATCAGAAGCTGCTTTGGCAACTTCCACATCTCCCTGTACCCAAACACCACTGTCATCCCTTATTTTGTGAATTAAGAGCTTTTTCCTTCTCCATCTGATCAGTGCATGAAAGTAAGCAGAATTGATATCTCCCTCCTGGAACCATTGAAGCTTAGTTTTCTGCTTAAGGATGGACTGCTCTAGCTTGATGTACTTGATATATTCTGCATTCAATGCATGAAGTCTACATCTGTTATCCTCAGAGTTATTCAAGATCAGATCTTCTTCAGCTTGTCCAACTTTGGATTCAAAATCCTTTACCTTACTGTAGATGTCACCATAAGTCTCCTTAGACCATTTGCTCAAACTTTGAGCAACCTCCATCAGTTTCTTATGGAAAATCCACATTGGATTACCAGAGATATTCTTGTCCCAACACTCCTTAACTACCTCAAGGAAATTAACATGCTCAACCCAAAAATTTAAGAATCTAAAATACTTTATAGAACAATCAGGCCTGCTAGTCATTTCCATAAATAGTGGGCAGTGATCAGACCCAGTGCTAGGTAGGTGGTTAATGTTGGATTGAGGCATAAGCTGTAACCATATGGAGGGTTCTAAGGGGTAAAATCTTGACTAATGAAAAACTGGTGAGCTTTGGGAAGCAGCCTGTGGGCTGTTATTGCTACTACCAGCAAGGGCAAGATGATATAGACCATGTTTTTGTCAATGGGAATTGTGCCAAGCATGTGTGGAGGTATGTTTCTGCCCCCTTTGGTATGTTTGATAACCAGTTGCTTCTGAGAAATAAAGTGTTGAACTGGTGGAATGCAAAGAAAGGTAATGATTCTTTTAACTTAACCACCCAGGCGATACCTATTCTTGTGTTCTGGAACCTTTGGAAAAATAGGTGTTCAGTGAAGTATGGGGGTAAGACCACCAATGTGTCAAGAACTCCATTTTTCAAGATACTTGGTACCTGCTGCACACTGCATATCCTTATGTCCAGTGGCCTTACAAATGGAATGAATTGATTAAGCTAGTCTCCTCGTGTGCACATAGTATAAGATCAGTAAGGTGATTTGGACCCCTCCCCTCAATGGTGTTGTTTAATTGAGTTCGGATGGGAGTTGTTTAGGGAACCCTGGCAATCTAGGGGCAGGGGTGTTTGCAGGGACTGTAATGGTGACCTCGTTTTTGCTTATTCATATCACTTGGGAGTTGGAACCAATAATTATGCTGAGGTACACGCTGCATACTTTGGTGTAGAGTGGTGTGCACATTTAGGCTTCAAACAGGTTGCCCTTGAATTGGACTCTCAACTGGCTACTCACTGGATCAACAAACAGTCGACACCACCCTGGAGCATTCAACAGGTAACAATTAAAATTCATAACATTATTCCTATTTTTTCATCCTTTTCTTGCAGGCATACATATAGGGAGTCAAATTTAGAAGATGATTCTTTGGCAAAAGGGGGTCACAACAAATCAATTCCCGAAGTCTATGCAAGCCTACAGGAACTGCCTAGGGAGGCCAGGGCCTATTTTTGGATGGAAAAATATGGCTTAGCATCTTTTCGAAGAAGGAAATTGAAGAGAATCAAAAAGCCACATTGAAGCTAGTTGTGGACAGTCCCTTCATCTTCAATATGGATATTGTTTGTATAGGCCATAACTGTCTTGAAGATTTAGAGTAGGCTATTTTTGTTGTAAGGGGAGAGTCTCCCTTATTTATGAATTTCCTAGTTATTAGGTTTGGTTGTTTATTATCTTTAATTATTGACTAGGTTCGACCCTCTTTGTATATCGGTTAAAGGTAGTCATGATTGTGATTAACCTTGGACCACCAAAAACTTTGTATTTTGAATGTATTTTATTTATGTTATAGCTTGGGGGTGTTTCTCAACCCATGACTGGTTAAGAGGCTGGGGAACCTCTTAACGTTGGTCATTTCCCTATAAAAAAAAATATTCTTCAATCCACACCAAAATTCTCTCAATCCTCTTGACCTCCACTAATGAAAGCTTGAAGAAATTTGGGAAAAATCATCTTTTCTGCAAAATCATCCAATTCTCTTGACAAATTTCAAGGTATGTGGGATTTATTCATGGATTCCCTTTCATCCATAAAGACCCAAGAACCCTCCTCTTTAAATTATGAATTTAGGTCTTCTTTAATTATGGGTTCTTTAATTTTTGATATATTTAATTGAATTAAGTTGTGGGCTGTAGAAATTAGGTGATTTAACGTTGATTTAAGCTGAATTCTATGAAATTTCAATTGAATTGATGAAGGTCAAATTATGCATGTCCCCTTACTCTTGAACTATGCATGGGTAGTGTTTAAATGATGATTTAAATGTTGATTTAGCTTAAATTTCTTATGGAATACTCTTGATTTGAATTTAAAGCATGAATTCTAGTACCCATGCTATTCTCATTGTCACTCATGGCATTTGCATGCATGATCATGGATTTTCAAGAAATTTATGATTTGGGCTAAGTCCCAAATATGTTTATGCTAGAATTTTGAACAAGTATGTGTTATGACAAAACTGTGATCGCATAATGTCTATGATATGGCTCTTTGATCAACCATGGGTGTTTATACCAACATGGTATGACATAATATGACAATTATGGAGCTACTCTTATGCATGAAGTTTGACATGAAATGTATTTGACTCTTGAAAAGTATGCATGAAAGTAATGAAAGTGAGTTTTGGCTTTTAAGCCCAAGTATGAATGGTTTGATGTTCAAGTGACAAGTTTTCATTTTAAAGCATGTATATGTATACGTATTCTTGTGGGATGCCGACTTAGTACCTAGAAGGATTGGAGTACTAAGTGGGCTATCCTCAAGGGTCCCACTCCTTTCCCAAAACTATGTGTCAACGTAGGTATGCTACCAAAATGAGAGACTTGTAAGGTATGCTATGATATGATGTGATATGATATAATATGATACGTTATGTAAATCATTCTAAAATGACCGGGCCATAAGGAAGGTGACCATCACACCAAAATGGGAGGCTTGAAAGGTGTGGTGTAGATTACCTTTGGCAATTAATCTTTTTCGAACCAATGGGAGGCCTCATCAGGCAAGTTCATGTTGTAGCTCACATGAGTTTGGATGTCGGTTATGGTTACATCCCCTCTATACTATAAGCATTATGACATTTCATGCATCATGGCTATCATGACATATTGATATACTATTCTTCCTTATATTCTCTTTTTATGTATGTGCCCTTGTCATCTAGGTTGTCCATAGGTTCATGTGCATATGCATTTGCATGACCGTATACTTAGTGCTTTATTATACTAACTCATACTCTTTGTCTACATGTTCTAACCATGTAGGGACCGGTGACGACCTCTATCTTCCGTTGGACGATGAGTGGTAATCCTTGAAGCTACTTGCTTGTGGTGAGTCCTTTTTTCTAAGGGCAATAACTACTTTCTATCTTCCTTGTAACATTTTATTTTCCTTACTTTATGACTTGAGGGTGAGCCCGGATTTTGTTGAGGCCCCATTCTATCTTATTTAGAGGCTATGTTGGATATGTTAAACTCTTACACATTGTATTATGTTTTATTGAGATATTATGGCTATTGAGATTTGATTAAGAGAATGATGTTCCGATTATGCTTATGATTGTGTATTGAGCTTGTTAATGTTGGGAATTTGCTTATGTGGAAAGTCCCCTAACCCGGTATGCCCCATAGTTTGAGTCCTTCTTACCCGCCCCTTAGAAATACTTATTATGTGCTACGTGATTTATGTTCATCCCATTCCCGGCAACATCCCCATAGATTGAGTCCAAAGCCCCGTTCTCCCTAAAAATATATGCTATGTGTTTATTTTTGCGCGCTTCCGAACCGTTGATGTAAGTGATGATGCTATGATGGCTTGATCGAGGACTTTCGGGTTCTCCTTCACTATGTCATATCTAGACCCTACTCTCGGGTCGTGACAACACCCCTACATTTGTAACCTCATCCGGGCGTCTCAACAAGTTTGGGGGCTTAAAGTCAAAATTCATAGAGATGTCTTATGTTTTTGGTTGATATATATATATCCCACAATTATAACATACATAGTGTAATCCTAGAAATGAGATTTAGAGAAGTAGGATATACAGGAATATTATGATATAAAAATGTAAACAATGTAAATTCTCAATGACAAATATATAATATAAAATTAGAATAATAAAAGTAGACTAAAAAATTTTAAAAGTTCATATATTGATAATAAAATTGTATTGATTTGTATTAATGCTTGAAATTTTAAGGAGACACCAAAACATAATTTGATCTTTTTTTAAACACATAACAATATATTTGCATTGATCGTTTGAGAGACTCTAGAATATCCAAAAACGAGAAAAAAAATATAGTGAAATGAGTATAAAAAAGTAGATATAAAATAATAATATTGGTCCATGATACTCGTCAGAATATAAATGGGGCAAAAAAGAAGATAGTTAAATTCTACAATTAACTAAACACTCTTCCATTTCTCAATACACGAGACTATTTTAACATTAAATATATATCTTTACAAAAAGATAGAGGCCTTCCCCCCCCCCCCCCCTTCCCAAAAAACAATTTAGCACCCCTAGTGATTGCTTTAGTGGCCTTATGGTTGAGACAATCGGAATCTCATGACTAATGTGTTGAAAGAACTCAGGAAAGAAAGGAACTTCAGGAAGTTAGTTAAAGTAGTTAGAAAACAGTTAGACTCAAGTTAGTTAAGTTAGTTAAGATCAATAAGTGTGTAGTTACAAGATCATGAAGTAGCCATATATATATTGATTAGAAACTACTATTGTAAACCCAATTTTTGAGTATGAATCAAAGATACTCTTACTCTATCTTTCTCTCTTATTCATCTTGTCTTCTAGCTTCATATTAAATAAAGAAAAACTTGTCACTCCCTAGGAGGGTACCCTTGGCGTGGTCAACACTTGAAGAACCATTGTTGATTCCCTAAGAGAACCGACTGGCCTCATCGCCACATCATACTCAACAGTGGAAGAAAGTACGAAGGAAAATATTGTCAATAAATAAAGAACAACAGTCTAACTCAAAATAAATCAAGACTAGTATGAAAGAGACTACCCAGACAATGTCCAAATCAACAATCTCAATCTAATCTATGAAGCCTCTATTTGAACTGTCTAGATGGTACCATAACAAGCCATGACTACCCTAATCGAAAGGAGATAAAAATGCTCAATGAAATACAAAAGGGCTCCTTTAAACAACAAGGAGAGCTCACCAAGTCTTGAAGCAAGATCTAGACTTCAACGATGCACTTGCTGAAGAGCCCTATCACCCTTATATGCATCATTAATGATGCAGGCCCAAACAAATGTTAGTACATTGAATATATTGATATGTAAAAAGGCTAAAGAAATACGTAAAGCTCAGACACCTATCAAACAACTTGGTTCAACAATAAACTCAATAATTCTTAACTCAACTTAATGAATATGCAAGTTTAGAAGCAAATCATGCTTTAAAAATAGACTCGGTATTATGAAACTCATCTCAAAATATTATATTCTCTGTCAAGTGTTGCTTGAAAATATCTCTTAACAGACATTCAATCCCACCACCTTTAGTGTGGTGATACACAACGAAGGTGACATCATTTTCATGCCCGTCCAATACTTACCAAGGTAAGGGATGATCAAACTTCTCTTGGATCTAAAGTAAATGTCAATCGTTTTGGGATATAAGTCATCCGAATTAACGGTGCAACTATCCTACTCTAGCAACGTAGTTTATGAGTTAGAGTATTTATCTACTCTCTCCCATGTCGGTGCTCAATACTACTCTCAAGACTAAAATATGCTCATGCCAATCAAATCAACCTCAGATCAATCAGGATTAACTCAATCACTCAACAATCCAACCAATTAGGGCAATCAATCATGCATACAATCAAGATTCTAACAGAAACTCAAATGATCATTTAGACTCCTATCAGTTAATCATGTCTATCACATATGAAATGTAAGATGCTCATTAGATATGTATATAGGTAGGTAATATGCTCCTCATGCTCAAGTTACTCAACTCAGAATATCACAATCATGGTCTCAAATAAGTCAATGCACAAAATTTCATAGAATGATGCAATTAAGAGTTCACAGTCCTGAATGCAAATTTTATTGTAAGGACTCAAACTTTGGAAAACCATGTTGATGCAATATAAACTTATTTTGACTCATTTTGGGTAGTTTATGATCATCATGAGTCTCTGTTATGCAACCATGTTCAAGTGGATTGCATCGGTTAAGATTTTTATAAGAATCGTTGGAAGGGTCAACTTTAACTGGTCATATCTCTTAGAACAACAAGAACTAGGTGGTATATGACCTGTTAAATAGCACCTTAATTCTGAGTTCAAATGGAGAAGTTATGCCCATTTTCCTAAAGTCGTCTCTATAGGGATTGTACTTGGAATTTTGGCTAAAGCAAGGCACCAAGAGACCCCAAACGGGTCATGTACAACTTGAAGGTCCATGTGGGGGTCTCGTTTGACCTCGCACGAGGCATGGTGAAGTGTTTCGTGAAGATCTCATCCTAAGGAATGATTCTAAGTATAAGGTTAATGTTTTGGAGCTTGCATCACCTATACAGACACCCAAACAATCCGTGTGCTAGGAGATGGTTTGTGAGGCCTCTAGTATAGCTGACCATGTTGAATGTTTAGCCTAGGGCAGTACCACAGACCACTGCATGGGTCATGTGACACCACAAAGATTGTGTAGTGGCCCATAAGGGTGTTAGCGTGAAAATTTTCTAGGTACAAAATCATCATATCGGAAGTTCGTCAGTGAAAGTTTGCCAAAGTATAGCCTCACAGAAGATCACACGATCCGTGTGCCTCCAAATGGTCCATTAGCCCTCCATACGGGACCCTTGGCAACTTTTTGAGGCTCATCTCATTAATGGTTAATTTGTTATTTTAGTGATTTCTTAAGGTCATTTATGACTTCCTAAGCCCTTCTAAACATCTGACTTAACCTATTTACCTCTACTCTATTAAAATTCATTTCAAACACTTAGAATATACAAACTCACCCTTCTAAAGGCTCCTCTCAAGTGTGTCTTGGAGATTCAACTTGGGATTCAAATAGGCCTCATCATCATTCATGGAATTTAACTTGAGCAACTACGGGTGTTTACACCAATATGTATAAGTTTTGATGAGCTATTTCTCTACATGGATATTGACATGAAAATGTGATATGACTTTTATCCCAAGTGGGACATAATTTGAAATACGTTTGGATTATAAGTCTTAAGTGTGCATTGATATGATTTTGAAAATCCTTATGTCTCCTTTGAAAATCATGTATATGGATATGTATTTCAGTGGGATGTTGACCTTAAATCGAGTGAGATTAGGGGTGTTAGGGCTATCCCAAAGGGTCCTCTCTCTTTCTCTTAAACTACGTGCTAGCATAGGGCTTCTCTATGGGATAATTATGATATGATATGAAAATCATTCTGAAACGATCGAGTCATAAGGAAGGAGGCCATCACACCGAAAAGACCAGGTCATAAGGTGTGATGTGGGATACCCTTGGCAAGTAATCCACCCTCATTTTGATGTGAGGACTTGACATTGAGAGTTCATATTAGCTCGCATGGATTGTGATGTCAATTATGGTGTCATCCTTGATATGTACGTACTATAGCATTTATGTATCATAGATTTCATGACATATTGATACACTATTCATTCTTATATGATTCATTCTATATATATGTGCCCTTGTCATCTAATATCGATTTGCAGGATTATATGTTCATAGTATTTGCATGCCCGCATACTTAGTACATTCAAACGTACTAACACATACTTTTTTCCCTACATGATCTAACCATGTAGAGACCGAAGATGATCATCTTTGACCCTTTGACGACTAGCTTGATTGACTGAGAGTTGTTTGTAAGTCCTATCATCCAAGGACAAACCACCTTCTATCCTCCTACTATCTTATGGTGTTTGTCTTTACTTTTAGGATGATCCCAAGACGTGTCTTGGCCCCCGACCTATTCTAGACTAGAGGCATTGTTGGACATCTTGTAATCTCTCATACAATTATGATATGTATACCTTGAGATGTTATGATTATGTACTATGTATGGATGATATGACTATGTGATATGGAAAGTCCTAAGTCCCATGATATCCCCATAGCTTGAATCCTACTTACCTTTTTCCTTAGATTTATGTGTTATGTGCTATGTGAATCCATGTAAATCCCTATCCCTATAATGTCCCCATAGCGAGAGTCATACTTACCCGCTCTGTAGAACTATGTGTTTAATGTATATTTATGTGCTTCCAAATTGAAGATATGCAAATGTATGCTATGAGGCTTATTTAGGGACTCTCAGGTTCCCATTCGTCGTGTCTCTCCTAGGCCCTACTCTCGGGTTGTGACAAATATGGTATCAGAGTACTAGGTTTATAAATGATCCTCGAAGTCTGTAACAACCCGAAAATTTTTGAAATCTACTTATGGTTGGAATTCTATGATGCACTATAAGCCATGGTTGAGTTTTGGTGGCGACGGGTTGAGTTTAAGTGGCCGAATGCATATTGGGCGAGTAAGTGGCCTAGAGGGACAGTTTCGGATGCATACTTCAAACATTCATAACTGTTGATGTGGGATGAACCATGTGAGATACCACATATCAAATTGAAGTTCTTTGAGTTAGCTTTGCAACACAAGTGGTTTCACTTCATTTGGAGTTCGTATGAGGGAGATATGGCCCAAATAGTGAGACTGTCTGAAATTCGTAAGCCATTGGAGATAGGCTCAGAAAAGTGTCCAAGGACAGGGACACGGACCATGAAACTTTGCACGGTCTGTCAAGGGTGTCGTGGGATGTCACAGTGAGCTTGGGATGGCCTGGAACCACCCCTAAGCCAAGTGTAAGTCAACAGAACCTTGGACGGTCCATTTGACACTAAACGGTTTGTCCACTGTCCCGTGAAGGTGGACAGTGGCTAGGCCAAG
Source organism: Solanum aculeatissimum (assembly GCA_038996855.1). NCBI lineage: Eukaryota > Viridiplantae > Streptophyta > Magnoliopsida > Solanales > Solanaceae > Solanum > Solanum aculeatissimum. Next base: position 11,910 of record JBCEWC010017654.1, read on the forward strand.
GCTTGGCTATGATTTTTGAGGCAAAGTGTGGTTAGAAGGTGCCTTGCATGACCAGTCACAAGTTTAACTGACCGTTTAGTAGTTCGTGAAGTGTAACAGAAAGTCCTCCGATAGTTCGTGTGGAGATTTGGCTAAGTGCTACTGGACGGTCAAGTTGACGGGCCGTGTGCATGTAAACGGCACTGTAGCAGCCGTTTGGGCACTGGGTACAGTTAAAAGTTCTATTTTATTAATGGTATTTTTGGGATTTAACATTTTGCTAAGCCCCCTTTTGGTCCCCTAAGGTATCCTAAACCCCTAAAACATTTTATCCATTAGAACTCTCCCACACTCTCTCTTGAAATCCTAAGACTCTCTTGACCTTCATTGAAGCTAGCTTGTAGAATTTGGAGAAGAAGACTTGATTAAGCTTGATCTTTTTGGCTAGTTGCTTGGATTAAGGTATGTGGGACTTGATTCAAGGATCCTCTTTCA
>JBCEWC010017655.1:0-12382 GCA_038996855.1 Solanum aculeatissimum
ATGGCTACAGCCACTTGCGAGCTTATTTGGGTCAAACAGTTATTGAGGGAGCTAAAGTTTGGCGAAGTTGATCAGATAGAACTTGTGTGTGATAATCAAGCGGCCCTTCATATTGCATCAAATCTAGTGTTTCATGAAAGGACCAAGTACATTGAGATTGATTGTCACTTTGTCAGAGAAAAAGATACTCTCAAGAGATATTGTTACAAAGTTTGTGAAGTCAAGTGATCAACTTGCAGATGTCATCACCAAGTCCCTCACTAGCCCTCGTATTAATTATATTCGTAACAAGCTAGGTGCTTATGATTTGTATGCACCAGCTTGAGGGGGAGTGTTAGAATAGGAATATGAGTATATAGCCTTATTTAGAATAGGAATAGGAATAGTATGTTGTTTCCTAGTTGGAATTGGATTGTATTGTTGTATCTATAAATAGGGTCATTATATAATAATGTAAATACACAATTCAATAATATTTTCTCCTATATTTCTCAAACCTTAAAAATTAAGTGCTTATAAGCACTTCTTAATTTTACCCAAACACATCAAAACTGCTTAAAAGCTAGTTTGGCTTAAAAGCACCTGAAATAAGCCAATCCAAACGGGCACTAAGTTATGAGATTTCACTTCTTGAGCAGTTTGTGTGGCAATAATGAACTACTGAAAGAACCACAGAGAAGCAGTAAAATAGTCACTACCTCATCCTTTCTCAAGAAGAAATAGGAGAAGAGATAGGAAAGAAAGAAGACTGCATTATGCACTTATTAGTATAGGTATAGAAGTTTCATGACATATTTTGAAGAGCTATTTGTAGAAGCAGTGATTCCTACTGTCAATAGTTAAAGCTTGATGTGGAAATGGTGGGATGCAATAGACACTGAAATGATCACTTTGAAGATTTGGAAGAAAGTTGCTAAGTTGGTTGCATTTGGGCTCCTGAGTTAAAACCTACTATTGATTTTTCTAGAATGGTTGAAAACCTATCAATGATTACCAAAAAAAACCGATGGCGAACTTCTCTGTGTGGTTCTGTATTCAGTGGTATTGATGTTTATGGTTCTTAGCTCCTTAATCTAATATTGATCAAGTGGTTTATTTCTTTCCGCTTCCTATTTTTTATTCATGATAAAGCAATAAATGCATAATCTTGTTTCTGGTTGCTATTTATCATACTGATTGAGAATAGTGGGGATCATAAAATTATTTCTTAAAATGTCACTCTTAGTGTCAATGTGTGCGCTAAGACTGTAACTTGCAGCACTCAATCACGTTGTCAGCAAGTATGAACTGTTTTTTGGCATCAAAAGAAAATTGGTGGAACTATGTTAAAACAAATGAGCTTTCAGTGTACTGCTTAGAAGTTTTAGCTTTGTGGAGACTTCCTTTTGATTTCCTTGTCGTCAAAAAAGAAAAAAAAGACTTCCTTCTGATTCCCTGGTCATCAAAAAAAAAAAGTACTTCCTTCTGATTTCTTTCATTCCACTCACTCAATCTTGAAATTGCATTTTAAAATAAGATGGTTTTGCTATAGATTTATTTGTAAATTTTGGAAGTCTTATGTTTGTCGTTCATTTAATTGATGATGAAGCATCACTCAAAACTGTGCTCCTTCTGGTCAATTTTAGTTAATTGTTTCGTCTTGACCAAGTGGATGCTAGAATGGTATATCACAAGGAAATTTATGTCATGCAGGTGCACCCAGATGTGCCTTGCATGCTCTTCACACCAATCTGCCCACATTCACTCTCATTCAGACCTGTCATTCTTCCCGACTCTGCAAGGCTGGAATTAAAGGTGACTTCCTCAGTAAATATCTTAATAGTCATAAATAAGTTCTTTTAATTACTAATGCTAGTACCTTGATGTTCGTTCATACTTTCTGGGCTGTGGTACTTAATGGGCCTAATTTCCTAACTATAAGCCCTATATTGAATACCTTAATTGAATTGGAAAGTAATAGGGAAAAAATGGAAAGAAGAATTAACTGGAAAAAAAAATTATTTGAGAAGAATATAGGAGGAGCATTGTTGTATCTTGGTCCTTAGTAATCTTCTAAAACAGGATCCTAGAGTAGTTTGCTTTAGGAGAATGTCTAAAACTATGTGATAACCAATCTATGTTTCAGGATGATTCTTCTTATTCAACTTTTAGTTGTCAGTATCTTTTGTTTGCCTCCTGATCATTGGTTCAATGACTAAGGTAGTAAAACATGGTATTTGTCTTCCCGCTTGTCATGAGTTTGAATCCTTAGTAGTGAACCATGTGGGGGTACTTAAGCGAGAAAGAGTTGAGGGATGGACCCACTAAAAGAAAAAAAATGGATTGATCAGTTGTTGGCAAGGGTATCTATCAAATAAAAATAGCCAACTTATTTTAAGGATGCATTCTTTGGTTCAAAAGAATGTGTGTTGAGGAATAATAAAAGACGACACAAATGAGAAATAGACAGATGTCATGTAGGTGCAACCCAATGTTCCTTGCATGCTGTTCACACCAATCTCCCCATGCTCACTCTTGTCCAGACCCGTCATTCTTTCAGATTCAGTGTGGCTGGTATTAAAGGCGTCCTTCTCAATGAATATTTGAATAGCTATGGAATAAATTTACTTTTAACTGCTATTACTTTGATACATTGTTTAATACTTGCTTTTAACTGCTGGTATTTTGATACATTGTTTAATACTTTTGGGCACTTGCGTAACTGAATGCATTGGGGAATATATAGATGAGCGAATGAAAAATGAGGAAGATGAAAGTGAACAGAGAGTTAGTTATGATGGCAAAGTCTGCTTTTGAATTCAAGGTTGGATGTAGACTCTAAGTCTGTTTCTAAAAGCACAATGATGTGGTGATGACATTCTGATAATGCACTGTAGTTGGTATATAGAAACCAGAGGAAAAAAGACACTTTGCTCACTTACATAATATGCATGGTGGAGAAACTCTTTGGGGCTTGAGGCTCAGAGGATCCCTACAAAACTGGGAAGGATGACTTCCAAAACCTTAACACTTCATCATATGAATGGATATCTCACAAATGGACCAAGATACACTGAGATGGAAAGAAAAAAATAATGGTGCTTATTTGATACAATCGTTTAGGAGAATGGTAAGTGCTTTTCTATATTCATAACTGTTGAATTTTAAAACGTTGACAAATATTTGCTTTTTCACTTGGCAAGTAATAAGGGGCTATTCTTACAGCTGCATTTGAGAAAGAATATAGCATATTCTGGGTAATGTTACATGTGTAAATGTTGGACCACCTATGCTTGCATGAGAAAGTAGAGAGTCAGTTAAGGTGGATTATGGTGGATACTGCAGAATTTGTTCTGCATACAATGAGAAAAGTCTGCCTCAATAGTGCCACTATTTGTTCAGCTAGATTTTCACAATGATGAAAAGAATAGGCAGAATATTGAATGGAGCATCATTGGAGCGCTTATGTAAGTAGTTTGTAGAGAGAAATAGAAGAGTTTTGAAGGGATAGAATATACTTTAGTACATGAGGACTAGTCTTCTACATGCCACTCGATGTCTTTTGTCGAGAACCATATTCTTGTATAGGTTCTCTATTTGTACAATGGGATATTCTCTCACAACAGGAATGATTTTTTCCTTTTAGAATGTGTGTCCTTTTCTTGTGTAGCTTCTGATTTTGGACTTCTCTTCGATTCCCATGATGAAGTTACTAAAATAATTAAAGATGATATTGAATGTTGTTAGTTAATTCATTCTTATTGCTGATTTATCAAAATCAGAAGTTGAAAATCAATTGTAATATGAGTAATTTTTTTTATTGCTGTTGAATTACATTTGACGTTCAATTTGAGTTGTTTGATTATTATTGTCAATAGTGTATGATGGATGTTGAAATTAGTAATTTCTATTGCAATATGATGCTTTACGTTGTAGTTTGTTTGTGAATATCTTAAGTCATTCATTAATTGAGCACTTCACTTTGAGGAAGTGTGTGCGTGCTTTGTTTGCCAGTTTTCACTTAAAGCCCCATAGGTGCTCTCTTTCTTGCATTTTTTTGTTGTAGAAACACCGCCTCCAGTTCACATGTCTGCATATGTACATACTAATACTAGCTACAAGTCTGCCACCTCCCTCTCTATTTCTTTAAATGCTTCTGAAGCTTTGCCTGATTTTTATAGGCTGTCTGAGAATATGTGCTGGTCGATATTCTTAAAAGGAGATTAATATGATTCCTAAATTACTTTATATTTCTTAAGATACTTTAAATTGTCGCAGTTGAGTACTGTTGATGAACCAGTCCGTATAGAACTATATTGTTTGATGGTTGGCACCTATGTCCACCATTACATCTTATTTGTTGTTTGGCACCTTGATGAATGCATATATTAAATGTTATACCATGAGATCTCCGAATTTCAGTAAGATGTGTCAAGTTGGTAGTGAAGGTGCCAACTGCTTCTTTTTGGTTCGAAACTCAAGCTATTTGTGTGTAAACAGATTCCAGAGGATGCACGCAACAATGCTTGGGTCTCCTTTGATGGGAAGAGACGACAACAATTGTCGAGAGGAGATTCTATTCAAATATGTATGAGCCAGCATCCACTTCCTACAGTCAATAAGTCTGACCAAACAGGTGATTGGTTTGGTAGCTTGATCCGTTGCCTGAATTGGAACGAGAGACTAGACCAGAAAGCACTCTGAAGCTTAACTTGAACTATTCATCCCCACATTTATGTAAAAAAGCTGTACAGACATATAAGAACAACTGAATTACAGAAGATCCACTTTTACAGTAGAAAATTCATTTCCCCATACTCTTGTTTATGGACCTCTATGATAGAAGTGTGACAGCTTCCTCCTGTTAAAGCGTTTGATCACCTATTTTACATTTGGATAAATATATATGGCACAAATTTTTTGGGCACAAATTGACACAAAACTACTATTAGGGGTAGTTTTGTAATTAAAAGGGGTTGAAAAGATTAGATTGGTTAATTCATTTAAATTTTTTTATCCAAAATATCCTTCAAATTTTTTACCCACAAGGTTATGCCCTTTTGGATAATAACCACTAGTTTTCCTCTGCATCTTAACTTTTCCTCCAAAATTATCAACTTTATAAATAATATACCGTCTTTTGGAGGTTCGAAATTTTTCTGAAAAAATTAAATACAATCAAAATCGACCTCATTTGGCCGGTATTGAATTGAATAAATAAATAATAATATTTTATTTTATTTCAATTTCATTAAAAAAATATTTTTTAATGAATTTTAATTAATATTTTATTCTATTTAATTGTTTTTATTAAAATCGACTTATTCTTTTTGAAATAAAATATCAACTTTCAGAGGTCGGTAATTTTAATCTAATAAATAAAAGGAGTACATTTTTCATTCATTTTCATCACAACAGTTTAATACCGACATTTTGAGGTCGTTATATTAACTTTTTTTTAAAATAGAATATTGACTTCTAGAGGTTGATAATTTTAATCTAATCAATATACTGAGTGCACTTTCATTCCTTTTAATCACAATAATTCAATATCGACATCTTGAGGTCGTTATATTAATTTTTTTAAATAGAATATCGACTTTCGAATGTCGATAATTTTAATCTAATAAATCAAAGGAGTACACTTTCACTCCTTTTAATCATCATCGTTTATCATACTCATGATCCTACGACCCTCATTAATTTCCCTCTTTATTTCATTTTCCATTACTCTACTGTTAACACCCAATTTTGACCGACCTATAACTTTTTTTGGATTGTCATTTGATTAAATAGTTATTTTTAAATTTTTTAAAATAAAAGGATTTATTTTCAATTTTATCCAAATAATTGCTTTATCTTTTTAATATTCTTGATTTTTCAAAATATGTTTGTTAATTAGTTTATCATTTTTTAAATTACCTTTATTATTATTATTAATTACTATTGTTTATTATTTACTTTTATTTTTATAATATTTGTTATTTTAGTAATAATAATAGTAGTAATATTTATTATTATTACTATTAATAAATCAATATCGTATTTTAAATGCATTATATATTTTTAATATATTATTTTCTAATTCAAAATAATAATTTTAATACGTTTAATATTTTACATAATAATTTTAGCATATATCAATTTTTTTTAAAATAAAGATTATTATTTAAATTAGGGAAAAAGCATAAATACGCACCTGAAGTTGTATTGAAAAGTAGATTACACGTGTAAACTATTGGAACGGCCTATTACACACCTATTCATATTGAAAGCGATATTATTACCACCCTCAAAGTTGATGTGGAAACATAATTAAATAAAGAAAAAAACAGGCGTGTTTGGTCAAATAGTTTTTAACATTGGCACAAATAGACACTTTTAATAATGGCACAAATTAACAATGATTTTGTCGTGGATTCAAGATCTGACTATTCTCCGGCGACTTTAACTTTCTACGGTAAACGGAAATCAATTCCTTTTTCGACGAATGAAGCCTTCGTCGTAATGACTTTCATTTCTTCACGAGCACATAGTGGGAAAATCATTTTCATCGATGTCGCAACTGGCCAGAGTCTCACTTTTTCCAACATATGGAACCTCGTCGAATCCTTAGCCACCAGTCTCTTTGACGACATGGGTATTCGTAAAAGCCAGGTAGTTCTTCTCCTTTCTCCAAATTTCATCTTCTTCCCCATTATATGCCTCACCGTCATGTCACTCGAAGCTATAATCACCACAATGAATCCTCTCAACCCAAACAACGAAATCGCTAAACAAATCAAATATTCAAACCCTGTTTGCGCCTTCACAATCCCTCAACTCCTCTTGAAACTCATCGGATCTAATCTCCTGATGATTCTCATCGACGAAATGAGTGATTTCAGTTCTAATCTGAATCTCAAAATCGTTAGAGATTTACAAAAATGAAATTGAAGATTTATATTCTATGCACACATTCTTCTTTCTGTGGCTTATGAAAATAAAAATTAAGTTTTGGGATAGAAATTGATTTCTTCAATCTATCTGTGTTGCTTGGGCTGATTTTTATTTTTTAGTAATTTCACTTGGGTCAAAATTAGGGTTTTGAAATTGAGAATTGTTGTTGAATTGGGACTTTAAGAGAAGTTGTTACTAGAAATTTATGATTATGATTGTGATGAATTTAAATGGTGGCAATGACGATGACTTGATTCCGATAATGAATGTAGTCGAATTTATTATGGTTGTTATCAATCTTTTTATGGTAGCAGTGATTGTGAGAAGATTTTGTTAGTGAATTTAGTTGTGAGTGGTGAAATATATGATGGTGGAGATGTAAATATTGTCATAATGACAATAATGGTGGTGGGTTAATGATATATAAGGAAGAAGAAGCAATTAGGGTGATATGAATATTTTTTTGAAATCTGACATAATTGTTGATGTGGCAGTGACATGACAGTGATGTGGTGATGATGTGATACGAGTGTGAAACACTCTCCATGATGTGACTGATTGTATGTGCGTCAGGATGGAAATAAATTAACTTTTAAGTAATTCAGGTGTGTAACAGGTCACCTCAATAGTTAAAGTGTGTATTCTACTTTTTAATACAACTTCAGGTATGACTTTATGCTTTTTCCCTTTAAAATACTATATATTTTATAAGTGTGAATATTATAATTATTAATTAGATGACAATTTATTCAATTTTATCTCAATTCATTTAATTTGTAGTCCTTATAATCCAATTCTAGTCAATTTCTTTGCAATTTATTTCAACTCTAGTCAATCCTTCCATAATTTCTTTCAGTTTTTAGCCTAACAGATCAATTTTTGGCTAAATATTAAATTCTCAATCCAATTTTTATTCAATTTTAATTCGGACACTCATTGTTTTAACCAAAATCCGACCCATCACCCGAATTCAATCCTAATCGCTCATCTTTAATCGGAGGGCTGAGATTTAATCTCATTTTTTATTACCAATTCAATAGACAATATACCCAAACCCTCAAAAAATATTTTTACTTTCTCTTTTCTCAACAACAGCTCTCATCTCCGCTTCCATGCTCTCCGCTTCTCGCCGAAAAACAACCCCTAAATGACCCTTTTTGCCATCCAAAACCCCGCGAAACACCCATCAATGATCTTTCTCTCCTTGTCCCTTTTCCAACAAAACACAAAGCCATTGCCCCAAAATCAAGAATTTTTCAAAATTTGGAGAACACAAAAAATTTTGTTCACTTTTTTCATTCCAAATCACTAAAAAAAAAAACTAAAAACAACTACACTTTGTAATCATTTTAAACAAAATATTAGATAAATTCTTTTTGGCGGGGTTCTCGAATAAGGGAGACGTTTGCTGGTGGTTCGTCGACAGATTGTTGTCCGACGGGGTTGGATGTGGGTTTTTTGGCACGGAGGGAAGTTGAAGAGAACAAGGATCATTTTGGTGATTTCAAGGGTGGCACGCGGCAGAGAAGATGGAGGTGACAAGAAGAGGGGTGGTTTGGTCGGGTTTTCGGGGTCATTTTAGTGACTGTCCAGTGTAGTTCCAAATGGAAAGGGAAAAAGGAGAAGGTGGGTGTTTGGGTGGCGGAGAGGAGAAGAGAAAAGAAGGGTTTCCAAGGTGGTCCCCCAGCGAGATTTCGCCAGGAAAAATGGAGAGGGGCAGCGACTTGACTTGAGATGAAGAGCAAAATGAGAGAGAGTGTGAGAAAGAGAGAGGGAGAGAGAGAGGGAGAGAGAGAGGGAGAGAGAGAGGGAGAGAGAGAGGGAGGGAGAGAGAGAAGGAGAGAGGGGGAGAGAGGATGAGAGAGAGGGGAGAGAGAGAGGGGGAAAGAGAGAGAGGATTTGACTATGGTTGTTTTCCGGCGAAGGGGAGGAGATGGAGAGATAGAGAGAGAGAGAGTAAGGATTCGACTATAGTTGTTTTTCGGCGAAGGGGAGGAGATGGCGGATTGAGGGTGGCGGCTAGGTGAAGAGAAAGCGAAGAATGAAACTGATTTTGAAGGTTTTGGGGTATTTGGGAATAAAAAAAATGAAAAGTGAGTGTCCATTAATCTCAACCATTGGATCAAACTCGATGAATGGACGAGATGCAATCTTGAATAGAACGGGTTGGATCTGAACATAATGGGTCATCTGAATTAATTAAAATGAAATTTGATTGATAATTTAAAATTGAGCCACAAATTGACACAATTTAGATTAGAATTGAAAGAATTTTTGTAAGGAACTTGGCTAAAATTGAAATAAATTACGAAGAAATTGATTAGAATTGAAATGAATTTGATACAAAAAGCCACGAATTAAATAAATTGAGATGAAATTGAATAGATTGACATCTAATTAATTATAATATACGCGCAAATAAAATATACAATATTTTAAAATTAATAATTTTTACGTAAAAAAAATACGTAATATATAATAACTGTGCAAAAATATTTGAATATATTAGAATATTATTTTTAAATTAAAAATTGATAAAATAAAAATGGTAAAAATTATATTAAAATATGACACACTAAAAATAATAATAATGAGTATATTACTAATACTTAAGTAAAAAAAATGAAAAATAAACAATAATAATAAATAATAGTAATAATAAAAAATCACAATATTACTACTATTATTAACCTACTAAAATAATAATTGCTATAATAATAATAATAATAATAATGAAAGTAGTACAATAATTTTTTAAAATATAACGCACAAACTTTCAAAGTTAAAAAGTATTAAAAATACGTAATTATTAAAAAAATAAAAATAAACTAATTTATTTAAAAAGTTTTTAACATATTTTAATCAATTGACAATCTAAAAACAGTTATTGATCGGTCAAAATTGGTTGTCAACAATACTCCCAGCTGAAAAATCAATTTAGTATATTATATTATATTATAATATATAATATAATATTATATATGAAAATCAAACTATTTATAATAACAGGCATTCTTTCTATCAAACAAGGTTATTACCTGCTACATCTTATATCTCTCCTATTGAACCATCATATGGTCCAGCGCGAAATCGTGCAGCTTCTTTACATACTATAAACTCTTATATGTCTCTTGAGCATGATATTGCTCTCTCCGCACCTTTTGAAAATGTGGAAAAGGTAAAAGTCAATCCTTGAACAAATATTGATCAAGATAACGATAATATTTCTAATAAAGATATCCCTTCAGCATCTAAAATGAGTTTTAACCCTGATCATATTGACCACAAAATAGGTCTAGATATTCTAGGCGACATAAGAATGAAAGGTATGATAGGTCAGATAGACCTTATAGAAAAAAGAGATCTAGGTATAGATCGAAAGATGAGCAAGAAGCTAGAAAAGCTCGTCGCAAGTCTACTAGATTTGCAAAGAATTATTCTAAGCGTGATCTTGCTAGTATTAAATGTTATAAATGTGGTCAATATGGTCAGGGTTAAAGCTCATTTCAGATGTTGAAGGGATATCCTTATCAGAAATATTATCGTTATCTTGAACAATATTAGTTCGAGGATTGATTTTTACCTTTTCTACATTTTCAAAAGGTGCGGAGAGAGCAATATCATGCTCAAAAGACATATTAGAATTTATAGTATGTAAAGAAGCTGCACGATTTCGCGTTGGACCATATGATGGTTCAATAGGAGAGATATAAGATGTAGCAGGTAATAACCTTGTTTGAGAGAAAGAATGCCTATTATTATAAATAGTTTTATTTTCATTAAATTGAATACAAATCCTCCCATCGGAATTTTGAGTAACATGTGAAAAATCACTATTTGTCAAATTATTAGTAACCTGACTAGGAGATATAACAGAGTTTAAAGTCCAAGTTGTAGGAAAATTTATTTCATCCCACTTAATTAATCTTCTAGTGGTGACTTTTAGCTTTAGAAAAATTAGTTTCAATCAAAATCGTTTGATCAGGAATATCATAGAGTTTACATCTAGGATTTAACGTAGACAATAATTTATAATAGATTCTATACGACAAACAGATTAATTCAGAACCAGATGCATAATTATAACCATGAGTCTTAACATTTAAAGTTATTGTGTCAAGTATATTAACATCAAACAAAGATAATTGCAAATTAGGTTGCGTATTAAAATATACTGGACCATAGGCCACAGTGGACTCTATCGATCCTATCAAAAATTGTCTGAAATTTAAATTTCTAGCATCCCTAAGGGCTGCTAAAAATGTTTTGGGTAACCCTTTAAGGGTTAAAGTTTTAAAAGCAATTTGTACCATACCAATATGCAGAAAATTATAATGATCTTTATGTAAATCTATGTCTCGCTTATCAAGCAATTTGATAGTCTGTTCAGAGGAATTTAAAGATAAAGATTTTTCAGTTGTTTTTATCATTTGTTTAGAAGATAGTTTATCAACCATCCATAATTATAGATTGTCTTAATGGGTATTTTTGGAATAGTCCATTTATTTAACAAGTCAAGGTTTAGAGGTATATCTACCTCTTCAAGTCTAGTTCCTTTAGTACTTAGATCTCCCAAATCCATCAAATTAAATTCATATCTATGCCAAATACTTCACATACTATACCATAAGACATGTAAAAGTCCAGGCTTTGATACCATGTGACAGGATCGGGAAAGGCTAGCGGTAGTCCGCCTGCTATCCAGACCATATCAAATAATACCCTTAATCTTAAAGACTGGCGGTCATCCGCGCGATCATATAAAATATTCGAATCGAAATATACGAGTATTCTATTTTATTTAGTAGTTGTATGGAAGGACTTAAATCCTTTTACCCAAGAAAGGGGGCCTGTCAGGACCTCATACATATTCAAGTTGAGCCCATATGTTTAGCGGTTCTAACTGTGAAAATTTATGCCCTTTTGGTAAATTTTGATTTGGGCTTTAGGTTCACAGCTTGCTAAACGCAGTCACTAAGACAAAGCCAACAAGAGCAGTATAAGATTTAACTGTACCAATATCTCGGAACCAAGCTAGAAAATATTAACAAAATACCCTTATATTTTGATAAAGTCTGAACCTTTATACATATTATGATATGAATGTTAGATACTTGACATAGATATGAAGAATTTAGCCAGACATAGTCACGGCTGGAGAGATAGAATTATTAAAGATAATTTTAACAAAAATTAAAAAGTACCTGTAGTTGTCGGAAAGAGACGCCGGAATAAAAAACTTCAAACTTCTTTATTTACTTGAGTTGAAGCAAATTACAAGAGAGACTTAGAAAGAGAAAACAAAATAAAATTTCTAACTCCTGCCCCTTACACACAAATGAGGGAGCTATATATAGAAGGAAAAGGAATCTTTCTACAGTATTACAGGCCCCACATATGGGTCCTTTGTACAGTAGTGAACAGTATTACTGTTCAAACAGTAAATCTACTGTGCTTGTTTGAT
>JBCEWC010017656.1:0-12381 GCA_038996855.1 Solanum aculeatissimum
CTAATCAAAATTCACAACTTAAAGTTCTAAAATCTCAAAGTTCAAGTTCCAAAATATTAAATCTATGTTCTACTTAAAAACTACTATTTAAAGCTCAACTTAACAAATTATAGTAAAGTTTAAACGTAACAAATCCTAATAAAAGTTCAAATTTTATATTACATTCAACTTCTAAGATCACAACTTAACAAAAGATGCAACTACCAAATTAAATCTATGTTCAACTTTAAAAAAATACAATTTAAAGTCCAACTTCAAAAATCCGAAAGTTCAAATTTTAAATTATATCTAATCGAAATTCACAACTTAAAGTTCTAAAATCTCAAAGTTCAAGTTCCAAACAAACACAATATATATGACCGAAATTAATATATAAGTGTCAACACTAGATGGACACAGATCGATTTTGCAAGAAAATTAATTTTGTCATCAATAGGATCAACTCGTGTTGTGACCTATATATGTCAAACAAACACAATATATATGACCAAAATTAATATATAAGTGTCAACACTAGGTGGACACAAATCAATTTTGGAAGAAAATCAATTTTGTCATCAATAGGATCAACTAGTGTTGTCACCTATATATGCCAAACAAATACAATATATATGACCAAAATTAATATATAAGTGTCAACACTAGATTGACACAAATTGATTTTGCAAGAAAATTAATTTTGTCATCAATAGGATCAACTAGTGTTGTCACCTATATATGCCAAACAAACACAATATATATGACCAAAATTAATATATAAGTGTCAACACTAGATAGACACAAATCGATTTTGCAAGAAAATTAATTTTGTCATCAATAGGATCAACTAGTGTTGTCACCTATATATATATGTCAAACAAACACAATATATATGACCAAAATTAATGTATAAGTGTCAACACTAGATGAACACAAATCAATTTTTCAAGAAAATCAATTTTGTCATCAATAGGATCAACTAGTGATGTTACCTATATATGTCAAACAAACATAATATATATGATCAAAATTAATACATAAGTGTCAACACTAGATAGACACAAATCGATTTTGCAAGAAAATTAAGTTTGTCATCAATAAGATCAACTAGTGTTGTCACCTATATATGTCAAACAAACTCATTATTCAAACATGTATAAATATATAACAATTATAATTTTTATTGAAAAAATACCTCAACTTTTTCACTAGTGCTTGGAGATGGAGGGGTTGACTGTTACTTCGATCGGTGCCGGTGAATATTAATTTAAAACATAAAATTTCAAGTACAATTAAAGTACATTATATTCAAGTTCTAATTAAAATCCTAAATTTAAGTTCTAATGAAATTAAATCTAAGTTCAACTTAAACAAAAATCCTAAAAGTGAAGTTGTAAATTATATATAATCAAAATTCACAACTTTAACTTCAAAATTAAATTTAGCTCCAACTTAACTAAAGTCCAACTTTTATACTACATTCAACTAAATTCAAAGTTCACAACTTAAAATTCAATTAGTTCCAAATTAAATCTAATAAGTTCAAGTTAAACACTACTAAATTAAAGTTAATTAAACTAATGAACAAATCCTAAAGTTCAAGTTCCACACTATACATGTTCAAAGTTCAAAAATAAAATTTAAGTTCTAATGAAATTAAATCTAACTTCAACTTAAATAAAAAATACTAAAGTTCAAACTTAAGAAATACTAATTAAATGTCATGACTTGAGAGTATGGCCTAGATGTGACATGGCGAAGGAGAACTCGAGAGTCCTCGATCAAGCCATAATAACATTATCACACATATCATCTGTTCAAAAGAGCGTAAACATAACAAATAACACATAAGTCTAGGGGATTCCAAGCTTTGGACTCAAGCTATGGGGATGTTGTCGGGAATGGGGTGGGCATGAATCACATAACACATAGCAATTACATTCTAAGGGGTGGGTAAGTATGACTCAAGCTATGAGGGCAAGAAGGGTTAGGGACTTTCCACACAAGCACATCCCCAATCTAACAATCAAAATAACATAAGCGGAAAAAAAATCGTAGCATAAGAAATTATTGTCGAACATAGGGAGTCATATCATTTCAAGTAACATATAGCATAACGTACAATAGAGTTTGATATATCCAACAATGCCTCTACATAGGATGAGACAGGGCCTCGACATATTTCGGGCTCACCCTCAAGTCATAAGTAAAAAGGAATATAAACTAAAGACATAAGATAGATGAAATTGGGTATTGACCTTGGAGTATAAGGCTCACCACAAGCAACACTTCAAGTCTCCGCTAAACGTCTAACAGTGGAAGGAAATTATCTACGGTCCCTACATGGTTAGAACATATAGACAAGAGTATGGGTTAGCACATATAATGCAATAAGTATGCGGGTATGCCATGCACATGCACATGATCCTACGACAAGGCTAGATGATAAGGGCACACATGGTATGGAAGGGAGTGCACATAGCTAAAGGAATTTATATCAAAACGATATGCCATGTTATGTCGTGATGCATGAAGTGCAAACCTACATACATATCATAGCGGGGATGTGACCTTAACCGACAACATGAGAGGCCAAGCGAGCTACTACTTGGAATTGTACTACTTGCCAGGTAGATCCCTAGTCAACCCTTAAACAAGGGGATACATAACAAGTCAATCCCGTCAAGGGAGATAACCCATGGTGGCACATGGTATGACGGAAAAGAGTGGGACCCTTAGAGATAGCCCACTTACTACTCCAATCCCTCGGTACTAAGTCTCATCCCACGGAAATACATATACATATATGAGCCTTAAAAATAGAGATTTGACCTTTCGTTCAAAACAATGCATAGTTTGGCTACTAGCCAAATCATAAATCAAGTCTTTCCATAATTAGGCTCAAAAGCCAAAAAGAGTTTCCAAAAGCTATTTTTCAAGACCAATGCAATAGGAGTAGCTCATCCACATAGCATATCATATCATGCATCATCATAACATATCATATCATATCATAATGATATAAACACCCATAATTGCTCAAGGATCCATAACATAGACTTTATGTGATCACATTTAGTCATTTCCATTACATATCCTAACATGAGTGCCAAGCCCTTATCACGAGTTTCATCATAACAAACCTTTCATGTTCATGAATGCAATGCATGGATGATCAAAAGTAGCATGGGTACGGGAAATCATCACTTAAATCATCAATAAAAGAAATTCATATCCAAAGCATAGTGAAATCATCAATTTAAAACAAAATCATTAATACCCATGCTTGAATTGAAGAACTAAGGGGACATGCATTTTTGAAACATCATAAAATCAATGAGCATCATCGATAAGGGGCTCAATTCACTTTGAAATCAATTAATTTACATAGCCCACACGCTAATTGAAGCAAAATATTTATAAATTTAAAGACCCAATTTCAATGGAAGTCAAAATTCATCTAAATTGAAAAGGGAGTTTTGGGTCTTCATGGTTAAAAGAATAACCATGAATCAATCTCACATACCTTTAATTACTCAAGAAGAACAAGAAGAATCTAAAGAAGTATCCAATTTCCCTAAGTTTCCAAGCTTGTCTTCAATTGAGGTTGAGAGAAAATTAAGAGAATAGTTTGGGAAGATTCAAGAGATTGGATGAATTAAGGCAATTAGGGTTCAATTTAGGGGTTTTAGGAGAGTTTAGAAAGACTAAAATGGCCCTAAGATCAATTAAAATTACAGTTACACCATTAATGAAACAGAGAAAAATAATTAAGAACTGGAGTCGCAGACCATCTACACAGACTGTACAACGTTCCACGATTCGTGAACTTGACTGTGTGGATACGCTTGGTCACGATCGTGGCTTGCAAACCTTGGAAACTTTCTAGACCACTTCATAGACTAGCTCACGGGCCGTGAGGCATCACACGAATCGTGAAGTGTTTCATGGCACCTCACTTAGCTCGGAGTCTTGTCCCAGGGTCCAAGCAACTCTCTGGACCACTCCACAAGTGCCCTCACGAACCGTGAGGCATCACACGAACCCTGAGGATATCTGTGGAGCCTTACTTGGTTCTGAGCCTTGGTCCATCACCTAGCTCACTTTTTGGATCAACCCATGGACAGGCTCACGAGTCTTGAACCCCCACACAGTTCGTGGTCCTTCCGTGTGGCCTTGCCTTAGCCAACTATGGCCCTTCCTTTCCAGAATGCTTTTGAGAAACGTTATTCCCACCGTAACAGCCATAACTTTCACATACAAAATCTGATTTGAGTGAAACCAATTGAGTTGCAAAGATAACTCAAAGAGCTTTGTTGTGGTAGGTCATAGTCCACAAAGTTCATCTCGTACCAAGAGATATAGCCATTAAAAGTCAGTATTCTCCACAAACCGTCAAGCAAACTTAACCAATGCAATTCTTTTGGAAATGGCCACATAAGTAAGACCCATGATGGTCACTAGGCCACCAAAACAGATTCCAATACTCCTTAATCAACCACTACAAAGTTAGAAAATTTTCGGGTCGTTACATCATCTTCCCTTTGGAAATATTCGTCCTTGAATGGGCTAGATCAAGGTTTGAAGGATTCAATCAAGCAAGAATATTATCAACACAACTCATAACGGATCATGCGTTAATTCAAAGACCATTCAAAACTCATGTCAAAACATCATTTAAATCATTTTCGTGCTTATGTATGCATGCAATATCATGAAACTCAAGAATTAAAGAATTAGGACCATTCATAAGGAGAGATATAACCTAGTACCTTAGGCTTGAGTGGATTGGAAAAGATAAGGGTATCACTTCATCATGTACGACTCCGCTTCCCATATAGCACTTTCCATTTGTTGGTTTCTCCAAATTACTTTGACCGAAGCTACCTCCTTGTTGGGAAGTCGCTTGACTTACCTATCTAAGATCTCAACTGACACCTCTTCATAAGTCAAATTCTCCTCAATCGTCACACCCTCTAAAGGTGTAATTGCCTTAGGGTCACCAATCAATTTTCTCAACATCGAAACATGGAACACCAGGTGAATAGAACTCATCTCCAAAGGCAACTCCAATCTATAAGACACATTGCCAATTCATTCAACCACCTTATATGGTCCAATGTACCGAGGGCTTAACATGCCCATTTTGCCAAAATGCATGATGACTTTCATGGGAGATACTTTCACATAAACCCAATCACCCACATGAAATTTGAGGTCTCTCTTTTTAAAATCTGAATAGGACTTTTGATGACTTTGAGTCATCCTCAACCTCTCCCTAATTAACTTCAGCTTCTCTATAGCTTCAACAACCAAGTTCGGGCCCAACAATGCCGCCTCGCCTAATTCAAACCACCCCATCAGGGACCTACACCTCCTACCATACAAGGCTTCAAAGGAAGTCATACCAATGCTAGCATGAAAACTATTATTGTAGGCAAACTCGATAAGCGGTAGATGATCATCCCAATTCCTTTTGAACTCCAACACACACGCCCTTAACATGTCATCTAAGATTTGGATTGTTCTCTGGGCTTGCCCATTGGTTTGGGGATGGAAAGCGGTGCTCAATTTGATCCTAGTACCATGTCTCTTTTGAAACGACCTCCGAAAATGAGAAGTAAATTGAGTACCACGATCCAATATAATTGACATTGGTATTCCATGCAACTTTACCAACTCACAATTATACATCTTAGCATACTCTTCTGAACTATAAGTAGTCTTGACCGATAAGAAGTAAGTCGACTTAGTCATTCGGTCAACAACAACCCATATTGAGTCAAATTATTTACGAGTATGGGGTAACCCAACCACGAAGTCCATATTCACATATTCCCACTTCCAAGTAGGAATCTCAATATCTTGGGCTAACCTGTCGGGCCTTTGGTGTTCCACCTTCACTTGTTGGAAATTTGGACATTTCGACACGAACTTGGCTATGTCCTTCTTCATGCCATGCCACTAATACACCTCTCTCAAGTCCTGATGCATCTTAGTGGATCCTGGATGAATAGAATATTGGGAAATATGAGCTTCACTCATGATGAACTCTCTAAGGCCTTCAACATCCGGAACACACAACCTATCTTGATACCGTAGTACACCGTATCCCCCTTGGGAGAAGATATTTAACTTCATTTCGGCCACCAACTTCTTCAACTCTACCGAGGAAGGATCTAGATCTTTCTTTACCTAAATATAAACAACCATCGAGACTCGGATCCATTTTGAACAAGAATACCACCGTCCTCCGAGTCGGCCAACCTAACACCTAGTCTAGTCAAACGATGCACGTCCCTTACTATCTCCTTTTTCCCTTCATCCACATATGACACACTCCCCATAGATAGCCTACAAAGGGCATCCGCCAAGACATTCGTCTTGTCGGGATGGTAAAGGACACTCATGTCATAGTCCTTGAGAAGTTCCAACTATCTCCTTTGTCTCAAGTTAAGATCCCTTTGTGTGAACACATATTGCAAACTGTTATGATCGGTGAAGATGTCAACATGAGCCCCATACTAGTAGTGTCTCTAAATCCTTAAAGCAAACACCACCGCCGCCAACTCAAGATCATGGGTCGGATAATTTTGCTCATGCACCTTCAATTGCCGAGACGCATAAGCTATCACCTTACCATGTTGCATATGTACACATCCCAACCCAATCCGTGAAGCATCAGAATACATCAAAAACCTATCTAACCCATTAGGCACGATAAAAATAGGAGCCGATGTGAGCCGATCCTTAAAAGTCTGAAAACTCTTTTCACACTCACTTGACCACACAAACTTAGCCTTCTTCTAGGTCAACTTAGTCAATGGGGATGCAATGGAAGAAAACCCTTCGATAAATCTCCAATAGTAACTGGCCAACCCAAGAAAACTTTGAATATCCAAAGGGGTTAACGGTCTAGGCCAATCCTTCACCGCTTTGATCTTCTTAGGATCAACCTTAATGCCATCATGTGATACCACATGACCAAGGAATGCAACTTCTCCCAACCAAAACTCACACTTGCTAAACTTGGTGAACAACTGCTTCTCTCTCAAGGTTTGAAGCACCAACCTCAAGTGATTCATATGCTCCCATTCACTTCAAGAGTAAATCAGGATGTCATTAATGAACACCACCATAAAACTGTTAAGGAATGACTTAAATACCCAATTCATGAGATCCATAAACACTGTTAGAGCATTGGTAAAACCAAACGACATCATCACAAATTCAAAATGACCATAACGAGCCCAAAAGGTCATCTTTGGTATATCACACTCCCGTACCTTCAACTGATGATAACCCGAACGAAGATCTATTTTAGAGAAATGAGTAGCCCCTTGGAGTTGATTAAACAAGTCATCGATTCTGGGCAACGGGTACCTATTCTTGCTGTTCACCTTATTCAACTGTCGATAATCAATACACATTCGAAGTGAACCATCTTTCTTTCTTACAAACAATACGAGAGCACCCCAAGGTGAAATACTTGGCCTAATGTAACCCTTCTTCAACTCCTTTAGTTCGGCTGGAGCCATACGGTAAGGAGGAATGAAAATAGGTTGAGTATCTGAAAGGAGATCTATGCCAAAATCCACTTCTCTATCGGAAGGGATGCTGGACAAATCTTTGAGAAACATATCGAGAAATTCGTTAACCACCGAAACTAATTCAAGCATCGGTGACTCACCCTCCACGTCTCTAACCCTTACAATATGATAGATGCATCCCTTGAAAATCATTCTCCAGGCTTTGAGGTAGGAAATAAACTGACCCCTAACCACGGAATCACTACCCTTCCATTGTAACATGGGCTCATTAGGAACTTGGAATTTAACTTGCCTAGTTCTACAATAAACTGAGGCATATGAGGCATGCAACCAACCTATCCCAAGAATAACATCAAAGTCATACATCTCAAGCTCCACAAGATCATTGGGGAAAACTTTATGCAACACAAAAATAGGACAACCCCGATACACTTTTCGGGCAATGATAGACTCACCCACGAGAGTATACACCAAATAAGGTTCCCTCAAAGTTTCAGGACTCAAACCAAATTTAACAACCAATAGAGGAGTCACAAAAGATAAATTTTCACTCGGATCAAGTAAAGCATAAGCATCAAAATAAAAACTTTTAACATACCAGTCACGACGTCAGGAGCCTCATCAACCTCCTGCCGAGCATGAAGAGCATAAAATCTATTATTTTTGGGAGCACTATTCACTTGAGCTTTCGGCACCCTTGACCACCTGGAGCCACTTGATCTTTCCTCGTGTTCTTTGGACAGTCATAAATCTTGTGATCCATGCTCCCGTACCCATAGTAAGTACCTGAAACCATCCTACACTCACCCAAATGACTTCCCCCACAATGACCAAAACGGGGAGCTCGTGGACCACCCCCAACTTGTACCTTAGGAGGAGGCACCCTTTGGTTAGCAATTTTCATATTCGAACCTTGGCCTTGTTGGAATCGACCAAATTTTCCACTACCCTTAGAGTTAAAGAACCCATCATCCAACTGGGCCCTCTTGGATTCATTCACCCTTCTATCCTTGAGCTTCTCACCCTCAATCTGTTCAGCATAAGTCATAAGCCTGGAGATATCCATGTCCCTAATAAGCATGGCGGTGCGATATTCTTTCGCAACCAAGTTAGAGACACCAGAAATGAATTTATGCATCCTTGCACGGGGTCCGTCACTAACGTGGGAGCACACTTAGAGAGCTTAGTGAACTTGAGGGAATAATCCCTCACAGACATGCCACCTTGTCGGAGATTGATAAATTCAATCATCTTGGCTTTTCAAAGTTCAAGAGGGAAGAAACAGTCCAAAAAAGTTGTCTTGAACTCCTCCCAACCAACCTTAACATCTTCAACCCTTTCCACTAACCATTGATTGTACCATACTTGAGCCACATCCTTCAACTGATACGAAGCTAACTCAGCCTTCTCCTCAGAACTGACACTCATAACAGCTAACACCTTTGTGAGCTCATCAATGAACTCTTGGGCATCCTCATCAACCTTTGAACAAAAGAATTTTAGAGGGTTCATACGGGTGAAGTCCTTCACCCTAGAAGTTGGGGTACCACCATTCGCAGGATTTATTAGTCGATCTTGATTAGACACCACTTGATCCAACATAGACACCACATTACGAAATTCAGCGTGAGTCACTTGTTACTCTCCAGACTCACGAGGGGCTTGTTCCTCATGATCAGGAGCCTGTCTAGGAAGGGAGCTCTTCTGGGAGACATCTTCTGAAAGAGTAACAAGAACACCCCATTTTAGGAACCCTTTCAAAATAGCTCACAGCACGATATAAGGGACAATGAAGTGAGAAAATTCCTAAAACATCATCATAGCCTATAATTCATAGGTATGGCGCGCATCACACCCATGAACAAGACTCTAATTGACGCGGCATGTTGGACTTAAAGGATCATTACAAACCTAGGGCTCTGATACCATCTACGTCATGACCCAAGAGTAGGGCCTAGATGTGACATGTTGATGGATACCCTGAGGGTCCTCGATCAAGCCATCATAGCAACATCACACACATCATCGGTTTAAAAGCGCGTAAACATAACAAATAACACATAAGTCTAGGGGATTCCGGGCTTTAGACTCAAGTTATGGGGATATTATCGGGAATGGGGTGAGCATGAATCATATAATATATAGCAACTACATTCTAAAGGGCGGGTATCTATGACTCAAGCTATGGGGACAAGAAGGGATAGGGACTTTTCACACAAGTACATCCCCAATCCAACAATCAAAATAACATAAGCAGAAATGAAATAGTAACATAAGAAATTATTGTCGAACATAGGGAGTCATATCATTTCAAGTAACACAGAGCATAACGTACAATAGAGTTTGATATATCAAACAATGCCTCTACATAGGATGAGAAAAGGCCTCAATATATTTCGGACTCACCCTCAAGTCATAAGTAAAAAGGAATATAAACTAAAGAGATAAGGTAGACGAAATTGGGTATTGCCCTTGGAGTATAGGGCTCACCACAAGCAACACTTCAAGTCTCCCCTAAACGTCTTACAGTGGAAGGAAATCATCTACGGTCCCTACATGGTTAGAACATATAGACAAGAGTATGGGTTAGCACATATAATGTACTAAGTATGCAGGTATGCCATGCACATGATCCTACGACAAGGCTAGATGACAAAGGCACACATGGTATGGAAGGGAGTGCACATAGCCAAAGGAATTTATATCATAACGATATTCCATGTCATGTCGTGATGCATGAAGTGAACTCAACCGACAACATGAGAGACCAAGCGGAGATGTGAACTCAACCGACAACATGAGAGACCAAGCGAGCTACTACTTGGAATTGGACTACTTTCCAGGTAGATCCCTAGTCAACCCTTAAACAAGGGGATACATAACAAGTCAATCCCATCAAGGGAGATAACCTATGGTGGCACATGGTTTGACGGAAAGGAGTGGGACCCTATGAGATAGCCCACTTACTACTCCAATCCCTCAGTACTAAGTCTCATCCCACGGAAATACATATACAGATACGAGCCTTCAAAATATAGATTTGACCTTTCGTTCAAAACAATGCATAGTTAGGCTACTAGCCAAATCATAAGTCAAGTCTTTCCATAATTAGGCTCATAAGCCAAAAAGAGTTTCCAAAGCCATTTTCCAAGACCAATGCAATATGAGTAGCTCATCCACATAACATATTATATCATGCATCATCATAACATATCATATCATATCATAATGGTATAAACACCCATAATTTCTCAAGGAGCCATAACATAAACTTTATGTGATCATATTTAGTCATTTCCATAACATATCCTAACATGAGTGCCAAGCCCTTATCAAGAGTTTTATCATAACAAACCTTTCATGTTTATGAATGCAATGCATTGATGATAAAGAGTAGCATAGGTATGATATATCATCACTTAAATCATCAATACAAGAAATTCATATCCAAAGCATAGTGAAATCATCAACTTAAAACAAAATCATTAATACCCATGCTTGAATTGAAGAACTAAGGGGATATGCATTTTTGAAACATCATAAAAATCAATGGGAATCATCGATAAGGGGCTCAATTCACTTTGAAATCAATTAATTTACATAGCCCACACTTTAATTGAAGCAAAACATTCATAAATTTAAACCCTTGATTTCAATGGAGGTCAAAATTCATCAAAATTGAAAAGGGAGTTTTGGGTATTCATGGTTTAAAGAATAACCATGAATCAATCTCACATACCTTTAATTACTCAAGAAGAATAAGAAGAATCTGAAGAAGAATCCAATTTCCCCAAGTTTTTAAGCTTGTCTTCAATGGAGGTTGAAAGAAAATTGAGAGAATAGTTTGGAAAGATTCAAGAGATTGGATGAATTAAGGCAATTAGGGTTCAATTTTAGGGGTTTTAGAAGAGTTTAGAAAGACTTAAATTGCCCTAATATCAATTAAAATTACAATTACACCATTAATAAAATGGAGAAAAATAACTGGGAACTGGAGTCGCAGAACATCTACACGGACTGTACAACGGTCCACGGTCCGCGACTCGACCGTGTGGATACACTTGGTCACGACCTTGGGTTGCAAACCTTGGAAACTTTCAGGACCACTTCACGGACTGGCTCACGGGCCGTGAGACATCACATGGATCGTGAAGTGGTCTGTGGTACCTCACGTTACTCAGAGTCCTGGTCCAGTGTCCAAGCAACTCTCTAGACCATTCCTTGAGTGCCCTCACGAACCGTGAGGCTTCACATGGACTGTAAGGTGGTCCGTGGAGCCTTACTAGGTTGCGGGCCTTGGTCAATCACCTAGCCCACTTTTTGGATCAACCCACAGATTGGCTCACGGGTCGTGAACCCCACACGGTCCGTGGTCCTTCCGTGTGGCCCTGCCTTAGCCAACTATGGACCTGCCTTTCCACAACACTTTTGGGCACAGACAATCTTATCATAACAACCATAACTTCCACATACGAACTTCAATTCGAGTGAAACCAATTGTGTTGCGAAGATAACTCAAAGAGATTCATTTTGATAGGTCATTGTACACACAGTTCATCTCGTACCAAGAGATATAGCCTTTTAAAGTCAGTATTATCCACAAACCATCAAGCAAACTTAACTAACGCGATTCCTTTGGACATGGCCACATAAGTAAGACCTATGATGGTCACTAGCCAACCAAAACAAGTTCCAATAGACCTTAATCAACCACTACGAAGTTCAAAAATTTTTGGGTCGTTACATTAAAGTTTAAATTTTATATTTTATATTATATTCAACTTCTAAGTTCATAACTTAAAATATTCAAGTTCCAAATTAAATCTAAGTTCCAACAATTCTTACTAATTCA
>JBCEWC010017657.1:0-12381 GCA_038996855.1 Solanum aculeatissimum
CGACTCTAAGTTGGGTAAATAGACTGCTAACGATCGTCCATATTCTATAAAAGGAGTATGTTTGAACGTTATCAGTATGAATTAGTCAGGTAATGAGATGATTGATTATGTTGCCTACGGAGCATTTTGAAGGGGATTTGAGCATGACTTTGATTATGGATTTTGTTACTTTTAATGGTGAAAAAACTTAACGAAGTTGAGTTTGAATAGTTGGTATGAAGTAAAGGAAATCTGTTGTGGAGTCTTCCAAGTGATAATGATAATAAATGGGTTAGGAGCGAGTACAACCATAGACGTCAAGAGTTTGAGTGTTTAGGATGGAGTCACGAGTAAGTGTTAAGCATTGAAATATCGTTGCAACATTGATAACAAATAGAAGTCAAGTAAAGTAGAGGAGAATAAACATCATTCTTAGAGTCATGGCTCTGGGTTGTAAATATTATGAGTTTTTCCCTTCGAGTTTATGTGATATTGTGAGATGGACGGACTCACCTTCAAGTTACAAAAGATTATCAACTACCTTTCAGGAAGCTTGGTTTGGGTTTAATGACAAATAGTGATACGTGAGAATTTCTGTATTTTATGTTAGGATGGTTGCTCAATCATGGCAGGTGACTCATGAAAACATTACAGAAAGGATTTATGATTTTATGTGCCATTGATGATTTTTGGATCAGATGGATACTACTTTGTTGATGGAAATTAGCTTGGTCTATCATGATGGGTTATGTAGATACTTAGTGCTAAATAAAGGCTACACGCTTATGGTACACATAATTCATAGGATGATCGAGAATTTCTTAAGTTGGCATGAGGGAATGAATGTTTGAATGAATTAAATGTGATTGGGGTTGATGTTTAATTGAATAATCACAACTTGTGGAAAAGGCACCATACCCGATTCAGCTACTGTTCCAGCATTCGGGCAGGGTTATTTGAGTTTTTATAAGCTTGGAAATAGTTATTTTTCCTGTTAATTACCTTCTACGAATTTGTATTGTCAAAGTATTAGAATTGCAAAACTTAAATTTAGGGAGGATTATGTTAAGAGGACAGAACATGGATAGGGTTTGTGATGTTTTGTATGTTGCAATTGACTTTGAGTAGTTCAGGTTGATTCTTATCCTTCAAAGAAAATAGATCTAAGTTCCCTTGTGGTCTCATAGGCAGAAGTTCATCTTGATGAGTACATTGTGGTATGAGGGTGTTGGTTCAAATTTGGTTCATTGGCTTGTTTCTGACTTGGTAGTTACTTTTGGAGGGTAGAATTTCATGTAGGTTCATAAGTCTTATTCTTGATAGTACTTTCTGATGGTATGGCTCTTGGAAATGAGGTTGATTGGAAGCAACTCATGACTTTGAGAATAGTATTTCAAACTCTTGGTTACTTCTATGGAGATTCCTTCCTTTGCTTTATGTTCGAGAATGAACATGGATTTTAGTGGTGAATGATCTAATGACCCTGAAGGTCTTTTTTAGTATTTTCAACTTAATTATCATTTTTTCCTTCCCAAAAGTTGCCTTGGATCATTTTTGGATAAGTCTAAAAGTTGGATTTTGAAATTCTTATAAAAAGTTGGAGTTTTGCAAAAGAAAGAGTTTTTAAAGGCTTAAAGTTGAAAATTTTGAGTTTTGTGAGTTAAAATTAGATTCTGTTGATTTTATCAGTTCTGGAATGTCGAAACTGGTCTAGGAGAACTTGCAGAACTGAATTTGAAGTTAAAACAAAACTTTTAGGTCTAAAGATGCATTTTCAATTCATTTTAGACCATAGATTTGATTTTGGTCAACATTTGGAGTTTGGGAGCTTGTATCAAAATTTTAATAATTCTAATAGTTCCGGATGGTCGAACTAATGCTAGAAATGACTTCATTGTAATTTTTAGAACTTTCGAGAATATTTTGAGCTTTTGAGTCCGAAACTAGTTTATTTGACTTGCATTGGTAAATGTGTCACGGAAGCCTCTAAATCAATTTTTGACGATTCTATTGAGTTTTGATCGCTATTTTTAGAATGGATACATATCTGATTTGTGAAATTTTGATTCTGAATGAGTTTCGAGTGCCCTTTCCGAGTTTTGATTTTAGCAGTGCATTGCTGGTGCATGTTTCTAGTGCAACCCCCTCTTACTCTCTGCGTTAACGGAGGTGAACCTGGTTGTTCTCCATATTCGCAGTCCATGCCTCTCCGTGTTCACAGAGGTGAACCTAGTGTTCACGGTCCAGGCCTCTGCGTTCACGGAGGTGAACTTGCTCCTCCTCCATTTATTCAGTTCCTGAACAGTGCCCGTCACTATAAATACATTTTGAAACCTATTTCCTCTAGTTTTATACTTCCAAGCTTTGTTTGAGAGAGATTTTGTGGGTTTACAAGAAAAACTAATTTGGTAACTATTTTCTAACCTATTTCATTGATTTATATTGATTAATTTTTGATTTTAACTTCTAATTTTGGGATTTAAATAGTGAAATTTTGAGATTATTTGGACTTTGATTCCTAAATTTTAATCATTGATTCTCCCTCATCTCAACTCTGTTTTTGAAATAGTTTTCACCGTTGGATTCCTTATTACGAGGAGAACATTTTCATTCATAAATTTTCAATTTTTGGCATGAAATTTTTGTAGGTTGTGAGCTTGGTCTATCCTGCTAGATTTCATGGAGTCCTTTTATTGTTATGTTCTATTCGAGAACTAGACATTTGTGACTTGTATTTCTTTTGAGTATTCTATTTACAAAACCTTGTACATGTGACACTAATCGTTGGAATGGTTGTAGTTATTTTTCCTCAGCTTATCTATATTAATAGACTGTTATCTTCTGCTCTTATTATATTTGTTAAGTTATTTGGTTTTGGGCTGACTCGATTTGGTGGGTTAACAGAGTGCCATCACAGTCAGATTTTGGGTTGTGACACTAATATTCCAAAAAATAGTCTTCCAATCATTTAAACACTATCAGAGGATTTTTCTTTACTACTCCTTATTTTAACTTGTAAAGGGATTATTATTTGGTTCCTTTTGGTTCCACTGCTCAAAACTTCAGGTTGTTTTGGAGATAAGTCCCCTTTCTTCACTATATTATTAACATTCTCTTCTATGCATTCAATCTCTCCCTCTTCCCTTATTTGACTCATCTCCTCTATAGGCACATCACGGAGATTAGGTGGCTCATTTTCCTGATTATATGGGGCTTGCATGTTGAATGATATCTATTCTTCCTACCTTATATTCTTTGTTGAGCTCTGCTTGCCCTCCATTCTTATGTCACTCTTTTCCTTGTTGGTACTCCCTAAATCTAAAGCACTATTTCCGATTTGTAATAATTCCTCCTCCCCTACCCATTTCTCCTTACCAATTTCAAAGTTATGCTTTTTTGTTCCTTCAGCAACTTCCCTTTTATCTCCCTTCTTGGCAAATTCCACATTCACCTCTCCTATCTTCCCTACCCCCTTCTCTACCTCCTTGTTGAATTTTTCCTTGACTCATTCCTTTGTAGAGTGAATTTTCTCTTTTTTTTCCCTATCAATTTAATCCTTCTGTGTGTCATCTTCTTCTTCATCATACAACACCTCAAATTGGTTGTTGGTTCCCACTTTAGTTTTTTTCTTTTGAGTAATCTTCGGATTCCATACTTGCCTTTTAATTTCTCTTACTTAATCCCATCTACCATTGTTTCTTTATATTAATTTTTGCTCCTTGTTATCTCTTCCTTCATTAGCCTTGCTGTTATTGTCTTTCATCTCTTTGTCTGCATTTCTATCCTTGTCCTTTTGTGTGCCCTCCTCCTTTTGTTTTCCTGAGAATAGATGTGGATGCAGTATATAACAATCTTCTTCCACATGTCCTTGAATCTTGCATTTGTTTTACTATATTTAGGAACATGATCATAATTGATGTTTATCCATCTTTGTTCAATCTCTCCTAATTTTCTCCTAAGACCCACATTAATTCTTTTTGGAAAATCCTTGAGTAAATCAACCTCCACCTTCACCCTTGCACAACTAGGTCTTGTCTGATTTTGCATCACCAAATCTACCTATAGAGGCTTACCTACTGCAACTGCTGCTCGTGAGAAAATAGGTTCTTTTCCAGAGAAATTTGGTGACAAGTAGGAAAATATATCCATGCTATTGTTGTTCTTGTTTCCTCTTCTAGATCGAACATTAGATCTCACTTTAATGTCCTTATTGTATATGTCCACTTTTTATAATTAATATAAAAAGCTAGTTTTGATAACAGTTTAATATAGTCCTCCATTGTCGATGCTCTTATCAAGATATGCCTATTGTTCAAAAGAACAATATTACATTCTCCTCGTAATTCACATTGTTTTGGTATCAACCGCCTTAACTCACTAATGTCATGACATCCATAAGAAAATTTGCCTATGACTGCATATTGTAAATTCCCATTCATGATCATCTGCTCAACCTCCTCCTCTTCCTATATTACAGGCGGTTCTCCATGCAAATAGATAATTGGTTTGGTAATAGCTTGTGGAGGTTTCAAAATATCTGCATAGTTAGGTTTGACATTATGATCTCTATGGGCTATGTGGCAATCAAGCCTAGTGGGGGCCGGGCTAATTGGTGGATTCAGTGGCCATTGCCATTGGAATTGGGTTTATCGATGGCAAATTTAGGTTTAGGATTTTTACATTCTAGAGAAAGAAATAAATTCTAAGAACCTGGTTCTTAGACAAAAAGCAAAACATAAAGTAAATAACATTTGAATTTATCGTGGAAAACTTTCTTATTTAAGGAAATAAAAACTTCGACCCACAATGTGTAAAATTTCAGCAACCAAACTTTACTATTTCAAAATGAGCGATTTCAAATTACAACTATATGATCTAAGGAACTAACTCTAGTACTTCAATATAATAGTTAACTCTAACTATTACAACAACTCTGATCTCAAAGAAGATAAACTCTCTTCTTTTAAAATTCACACCATCTCACCAATTGAACCCAATAATAAGAATAGTTACAACTCAATATCTATCCTATTACAGAGTTAACTCTACCAACACCTTAAATACTAGTGTATGGAAATGATTATCATGCCTCTAAAACCTTCTTGTTTTACCGTTGTCTCTTGTTCTTTGAAAGAAAGAACTTTTTCATTCGTGCAATTATACATCACTTAAGAAGTATAAATGGTCGTTGTTCAAATATAAAATCTAACCATGGTTAGTGTAGATTCCACAAGAAATATGATTCAAACTTAGTTTAATTATGGTTGTTTGTACTCTTAGTCGTATTACTTCCTAAGAGAATTTTATTTAAAAAGTAATAGCTATAAAACTAGCTAATTACAAGTAACAAATTATCAACTGCAAGTGATTGAAACTAATAAGAGACAAATCTAGGGTTTTGTGATTCTCATAAATTCATAATTTAGTAAGATCAAATAGTAGTAACCTTTTCTAGCATGTAGCATGAAGGATCAACAAGTTTTAGGTATTATCTAAGTGGAATATTGTAATGACCCTCCATGTCATTTTCTCTGCTTTCTGATCTTTTCATCATTAGAGCTTTTCTATAGCAACTCTACGTTAATTTTTGACTTGATGGAACTACAGTTTGGTTGGCTGGTCATTTTTTGGTTTTTATACTTATTTCTGTGTTTTGGAGTCCTTGAAGTTTGAACAGTTGACGTCGGTCAAAACTCTAGGAAGACAACCCTTAGATTGAAATTCTGATAGTTTCATCAGCTCTAAAAGGGTCATTTTGGGCTAGAAATATGGTCAATTTAATTCCGAAGGCTATCAGTGTGAGTTTGTGTAATTAGACATTTTAGCTTTGGCCTAAGATTGACTTCGGTCAACATTCATGAAAATGGTACCAAATTAGTGGAAGTAATTATAGATATATGACAAGAGTTATAAATTAGCTTCATTTTATTTTTCTAGAAAAATCTTTTCGCCAATATAATTGACTTCAAAAGTCGAATTTGATCTAAAATGATTTTTGTGCATATTTTGAGGCTCCAACCTTGTTTCAAGCTCTCCTATAAATTTTGGGTTAAAATGGTGCTTGAACGTTGGATCTACTTTATATCAAAATGACCTCCATTAAAATTTTTGACTGAATTGTTGAGTTTAGAATGCCACATTTAATGGGGTAGTATAGTTTGTTTATGCATATAGGGTTTCAAACAAATTTTGAGCACCCCCTAAGAGATTTTCAACTTAGAAAAATCAACTGATGTGACTCAATTGGTGCAGGCCAAAAATGGCCTTCATGTTCATGAGCCCTAACTTCCACATTTGTAGAGGTCTCTTTTTTAGTAGGATGCTATCATGAGCTTTGTGCTCTATGATCTTGATGTGTATTTAGGACTGGTCTTATTTAAAGGACCAGTCACACATCAACCTCAACCCTTTCACTCTTTTGATGATTTTTGGAGTTGTAGGGCTTCATTTTGGGTGATTTCAAGTAATTTGGATTCATATTGATTGTGGGTATGTGTTGGAGTATTTGAGAAAGTGTGAAAGGTGTTGTGTGGAGGCAATTTTTCTCCCTAAAGGGATTGCCCTATCCTTTTTCTTTAGTTGTTTTTGAAGATTTTATGTCGTGCACTGATTCTCATTATTTTCGAGCATCAAATTAAGTCCCACTTTGGGATACAAGCTCAATAAGTCATTTAGAATTTTTTATGGAGTCATTTTTGAAATTTCTATTGCGGATCTCAGAAATATGTTTAGTACTCAATTTTGTACCTGACTCCAATAAGTGCATTTTTAGTGTCAAAATATTTGTATTAACATGGAGATCAATATTATTATAGCATAACAATGATTGGGGATTATTGGAGGTGGATAACTCTCATGCGACAAATTTAGAGTGTGCGCGATCGATTTGAGGTGGACAACAGTCTCTTCTTTTACTAAGCTCTATTTGATAATGTTTAGTATATATTTAATGTTGATTTAGGTTGTATACGCCTATGATTTCATTTCCTTTCATTCTATTCTGCCTTTTTTATTTTTGGTTGAGCCTTAAACTAAAAAAGTCCCTTGAAGACCTTAGTTTAGGCTTGAGGCCTTGCTTCTGGTGTGATTTAGGACGAGTATCCTTTTGATAGTTATGTAAATGACCTTAGAATAGGTTTGGACCTTAGACTCTTGTTATGAGTTTTATCACTTCCATTGCTAGCTGTGGCTTCTAGTAGGGGTTATTCCTAAATAGTGTACCTTATACTAGTGTCTGAGACCGGAATGGCTCATTGTAGTCATAGGTTTGATTAAGATTTGCTCTGACATAGATTAGGGCTTATGATTTTGGGGTAAGATGTTGATCTTAGAGATATTTCTCTCTCTACTTGATCTTGAGCCACTTGCGATTCCTTAGCCATATATTTAATTGTGTGCTGGTGGTATTCTTATTGTATTATGCTTATTCTGTATAGTTGGACCCGAGACCCTATTATAGTAGAAGTTGGACCCTAGGTTTGTTCTCCTGCCTTCATAATATAAACGTAGTGGTATGATTTTCTAATCTCATGTACCTAATTTGGATACTGGTGATGGAATATATTGAATTAGTTGCTCATTCTCATTTGTTTTATGGTGTGATCATAGTTCATGTATTGCCTTATCATTATCATGCATAGAAAAAAAACTTTTCATACAATTGATATAAAAATTAATTTAAAACTGCTTTTAAGGGGAGCTTTACCACTTGAATCACCCGATTCCTAGATTTTGAAATTTACGAAGCATCAAGGATGTGGTCGATTTTACTTATGACTACTAGGAGTTGTACCACCTAAATCACCTGATTCTTGGATTTTGATACCTACAATGTCAAGGATATGCTCGATTTTATATCACGATCCAAGCCTAGGGCCTAGGAGCGACATAGCGAATGGGGAACCCAAGGATACCCCAAACAAGCCTCATAGCATACATAAGCACATACTTGGTTTTGGAACATAATTTCAAGCATCATTTAGTCATACTAATGGGGATTTGGGAGTTACGATGCAATCTGTGAGAGAAGGGGTAAGGAATTACAATTATTCATTCTCATACAAGCAATACTAGGGAAAGGGAACATGAGACACTCTATGGGGAGTAGGGACTTAGGACATTCTCTACCTTATTAACAACATCACAAACATCAACACACATGGGATATATACTAAGGACAAAGTCTCCATGGAAGCGTAAACATCACATAGTACTTACATAGTATGAGTATCAAACAACACCTCTAGTCATGAATGGGACGGGGGCCAAGACATGTCCCGAGTTCACCCTCAAAATAAGAAGTAAAAACAACAGTCTTAAGATAAGTACGAAACATAGAAAATAGATGTATTTCCTCAAACTAGAGGACTCCCCACAAGCAAAGATATTCTCACGTCGAACTAGCCAAGACAAAGTGGATGAAAAAGTGCTTCGGTCCCTACATGGTTAGATCATGTAGGCAAAAATATGTTTGAATTCTAGTATGTGGAACACAATGCAACAAGGAAATTATAAGCCATGACAGACAAGATGCATAATCATATACAATGGGAATAAGCTCAATATGAACCATATGAATAATGCCTTGATGAAAACATGCATGAAAGATAAAAACATAATCTCATAACATGGCCTACATATGTGAAAGGAGACCATAATCAACATATAAGACCATGCGAGCTGCTACATGGAATCCAACATAACACCCTATGTTAGCATGGGAAGACTATTTTTCTGGTGGAACTCCGTCAACTTAAGCATGCATCTTTAATCAATGGAATGACCCACATGGATCCACTAGCCTAGCCTACAAGGGCTCCTATTGTGGCACATAGTTTATGAAACAAGAGATTACTACTAGGATTTTCTCACCGAACCCCACCTTAATGGCTCTTTCGGTGCTAAATCATTCCCACATAATATATTCGAAAACATAAGTATAATGGTATACATTCATCAACTTTTAAAACATGGCATCAATATATTAGGAGTAACTCATAAATCTTATGATCCATCAAGTGAGAATTGTCCCTGTCACAAGATGATCCATTCTTTTGGTGAGAATTTTCTACCAACTTATTACATTCACAAGAGAGATTCATGAATACTTCATAACCTTCATAACTTTTATAACGTATAGTTGAAATCCTCATAATTTAGAATCATACTTCATTAGAATGATTATTATGAAAACTTGGTGGGTTTAATTCATGTAGGTTTTAAGTCATGAAACTCAAGAGGATTATATATAAATTGATATCATTGTCAAATAATCCACCACAATCATGCATATCATCCTTCAAAACATAGATATGGGAACACGAGATTTGCCTTGTAAAATCATCAACTTTATAGCACTTCATAGTATCATAACTTACATAATTTAAATGTCGTAAAATGTCATAATAATAAACCCTTGAAGGGATTTCATGAAATTTAATTCAACATATGATAGTTCCCAACAAAAATAATGCATAATAAGAGTAATAGGAAGTACCCATATGAAATCAATCTTGAATTTCAAATAATTGGGTGAAAAAGGGTTTTGGGGCTCCATGGGTGGAAGAACCCATGGATTAAGAACCCGCATACCTCAAGGTGTTGATATTGATGAAGGAGACTTGAAGAAACTTGGGGAATCACCTTGGTGCTTGACCTTTAATGGAAGAAGCTTTAACTCTAGAAATTTGGCTGAGCTTGGAAGAGGATTTTTTGAAAGGTTTTTGGAGGAATTCGGAAGTGTTTGTGAGAGGAATAGGAATAAAAATGAGTGAAATTTTATGGATTCCTGGCTATAAAGGTTTGGAATATGTCCCAACTGCCCTTAAATCTAGAAATTTTTTAAAAATTGTACTATGATAGAACAATAGTGCGTCGCGGAGGCGTTCCCATACAGTTCATTTTTGCACAAATTTTAATTTTTCCCTTTTTTGACCTAGGAATGAGTTTAGGTCACTTTTGTACTAACATAAGCCATCTCTGCGACCCAGAGAGGTCACATACCTTCTTGGAAAGTGCAAAAATATGTGAAAAATTATTTTTCAATACAATTAACTTAAAAATCGAATGAGACCATTTTCACACACAATTTTGTCTCTTGAACAAGAATACAGACTCAGATTTGCTGGAAAAAAGAATCTATTATAAGTGTATCCTAAGACACTTGGGAGGTGTTACATCTTACTTATAACTATAAGGGCATCCAAGATAACTGTTATTTTATGATTTGACTAGCTAACACTCCAACATCCTTTCTACATTATTACGGTTGCTTTTTCCTCTAGTACCACTAACAATGATGATGATAAGACCTGATTCAAACTCATAAGTGTATACATGTTACCTGCGTCCCAATGGAACTCCCATGGTATGAGTACCATCGTACTGGATGGAGGTATTGCATGGGCCCTACCTTGTTAGTTGGGCTCGGGTAGGTCTATATACTTGTCAATAGACTAAGAGGTTCTCATGCATATCTTGTATTCACATGTATTGCTTGTCATTAGTATATTGGTTGTTGTTTGATGTCCTTCGATAGTATGGGATGCCGATTTGGTTTGTGTGCTAATTATACCATTGATAATATGATATGTTGATTAGTTATTATTTGATTAAATTTGTACTTATTTGTATCATACTATTAGCTAGTATCATGTGAGTCTTATTCCTTCTTTAGGTAGAATGTGATACTCCCTATTAGGTTGAGTTAGTTTAGTCCCTAGGCCATTAGGTTAGTTATATGAACTTGGTGATTAATGTCGCTTGTACCTTGTCAAGTATACTCTATAGCATGTCCTTCTTTCTACTAGGTTGTAGACTTTTTTCTCCTAGAAACACTTCTTGTCCCGTTTTCTTCACTTTGTGTGTCATGCTCATCATTTCTCATTATCTATTATGTTAAGATTCTATCTATTGTCTCGTCGCTTGCATTGTACTTCTTGTTTATATGTTACTTACACTTGCTTTATCTATTTAGTCGGCCTATGCCTACTGAGTACCATTTATTTGGTACTCATACTGCACTTCTGTCTCATGTGAATCATAGTATGAGTCCTCGCAGTTGATTGACTCTCCTACAGAGCTATTGTGAATCTTAGAGATTGGGGCGAGTTTGTAGCATCTCAATTTTACCAATTTTCACATTTTTATTTAGGCTAGTCTTTATTTAATACGCATTTGGAGATAGCTTGTGTTGATATTATATTTGTAAAAGCATTGTACTTTAATTTTGTGTATTGGACGTTCGATTGATGATTGATGCCAGATCTAGGGCAGGGGTCTTATGTATTATTTCTTCAATTTTCTCTTTCTTCTCTTTATTGATAGTTTATTTTCTCTTATTATTGAGTTCAGGATAACTTGCTGCCTATGATTTTGGGTTATGGTTTAGGTTTACCTACTGGTGGGTTATATTTAGTGCTATTACAGTCTGAGAGATCGGATCGTGACAAATGGTTACCTAAGTAGATGAATCTGACCTTGCAACATGGTCCGTCTACGAATGCATATCTTACTAATCCTTACTTTTGATCCTAGATATAGCTATACTCGATGCAGATGAAACAAGCTAATTAGATGATGAGGATAGTCTATCAAATCTCATCTCTTTTTTTGTTTGTTACCTCCTTGGTCCGACAAATAAGAATAAAGCGAGTTCTAATATTGGTCACCTATTAAAAAGCAATCAAAACAAAAGAAAAATAATAATATATACATGTGCACGATCCAAGAATTACTTTTATTAGATTTACTTTGTTTATTCTTGGTGGTTTTCACAATCCTAATTATGGATTTAGCTACTCATTCTTGTATGAAGATGAACAATGATAAATAATTTAAACATAATCATACACTTAAAATTTTGAAAAATGAAAGTCGTAATCTTCAATTGAAATTTTAAATCAAACATTAACAAATAATGTAAGATTAAGCTCCAAAAATCAAGAATAAAAAAAAAATCGTGTCTTTTATCCAATCCCAGCTAAAACAATAAAAAAAATAAAGCATAAGGAATAAAATAAAATCTGAAAAATCTATTTATAGACATAAACATCTACTCCAAATTAAACTAAGAAAAGCGGTCTCGACAATTTCTATGACCTAATCTACTGATCATATATCCTTTCACGGCGCACATCAGCCTCATAAATAGTAGGTACATGAGCTCTTAAGATACTTTTCACGGATAAATTAAACTATTAGTAGACAATATTTAACCTTTTCTAAATTTTTTCTACAATCCAAATTTATGACCTATGGATGCGTTTACGGTCCATACTGAGCAAGTGTAAAACTTAGACTTATTTTTTTCATATATCTGAATACCATTTGTTGAAGAATGACAAAAAAGTCCCACATTGGTGGTTAATGAGATGGGTGGACTCCTTATAAGGCTTGGGCAAT
>JBCEWC010017658.1:0-12381 GCA_038996855.1 Solanum aculeatissimum
ATTCCCGAATTGTCCCCATAGCTTGAGTCACAAGTCCCTAAACCCTTAGAGCTTATGTGCTACATGCTTTAGCTTTCGCGTTTCCGAACCGATGATAAGTGTAATAGTGCTATGATGGCTTGATCGAGGGTCTTCGGGTTCTCTTTCGCCATGTCACATCTAGGCCCCTACCCGGGTCATGACAGTCACAGGAGCTATTGTCTTACCTCCTTTACCGGATGACACAAAATTTGTCCTTTCAAGCGGGTTACTTCAAATGTTGCAATATAGAGGACTGTTTGTAGGCCTAACATTAGAAGATCAGCATAACCATCTGCAAAACATCGTCTTTGTCTGCAAGAACATGATGGGGAACCAGAACTTGTCCATAGATGTCATTGGGCTCGGTGTCTTCCCATTGTCTCTAATAGGCGACATGATAGTATGGTTATTCGAGGTCTTACAGAGTTCAATCACCAATTGGGCGGAAATACAGGAGACCTTTTTGGAGAGGTTTTCTTGAGGTCAAAAAAGTTGAAGTTGAAGGGTCAAATTAATAACTTTGTGAAGTTGCCCGGTGATTTGATCAGCACTATGTGGGAGAGGTTTACAAAGTGCTTGAGGAGTGTCCCTGACCACAAGATCGTGGATGATGCCTTGGTGGAAATCTTCTATCGAGCCCTAGATTACAATAGCCAAGTTGTGGCTAACACTATCATGGGAGGCTCATTTTTAGATTACCTACTCTCGGTTATAGCTGAATGGTTGGAGAGAGTGGTCAATATGAACCATGCATGGGGGACAAGTGATAAGTCAATGAATAAATCTCTTTCTCAGTTAGTACTAATTCGGCACAGTCACAGATAAATGAGGAGGTGATGCAAGACCTAGCTGAAATTAGTACTAACGTAGGGTTGTAGATAAAGTAGAGTTAAGAGCGCGTGAATGCAGTAAATCATCAGCTTCCCTGAGCATCCATGTATGAGGAATCTTCCTATGAAGAGGATACTTACTTTGTCACTGATCAGATAGGGGGTTTCCTGACCAATACCCAAGGGTCCAATTAGGACTATTGGCATCAAGGTCAAGTAAACCAAGGTCGAAAATTCAATAGAGATGGTGATTTCAAGGACAACAACTGATGTGGCTACTATGATAGGAACAGAGGCCAGGACAAAGATGTTGATTGGGGTCGCAGAGATGGTTACAAGAATGGAGCATATGTTCCACCGTACAATCGTGACTCTGGGCTGGTAGTTCGCTGATTGAGGAGATGTTTAACTGATTGTTGAAGAAGGTTGACGCTCAGGATGATACCTTAAAAGGGATGAAATCTAAAATCTCCAGCATTAATCAAAAGATCGAGTCTTATTCTGTTGCTATCAAGCAACTAGAGCAACAGTTTGGTCAGATATAGGCATAGTTAAACCAGCACCAGAAAGATACATCGCCCAGCAACACAATGTAGAATCTCAA
Source organism: Solanum aculeatissimum (assembly GCA_038996855.1). Classification (NCBI taxonomy): domain Eukaryota; kingdom Viridiplantae; phylum Streptophyta; class Magnoliopsida; order Solanales; family Solanaceae; genus Solanum; species Solanum aculeatissimum. The sequence goes on from JBCEWC010017658.1 coordinate 1,456, forward strand.
GAATAAGAGGTAGTGTATGGCAGTGACGACATATGGTGAAAAGCAGACCATTGACCCACCAATGCTAGTTGATGAGGATGAGGTTCATGAGGAGATAGTTCATAGCAAGGATACATAGACTGGAGATGTTAGAGCTAATGATTGGGTGAGTAAAGAGATGGTGATGCCACAGAAGTTGAAACTCATACCTAGACCTCCCCCTCCTTTCCCTCAGAGACTCAAAAAGAAGGAGGAGGAAGGTAAGTTTCAGTACTTCATGTCCATGTTGAAGCAGCTTATGAGCAACATCCCTCTCATTAAGGCATCAGAGAAGATGTCCGAGTATGTGAAGTTCATGAAGGACCTGGTGACCAAAAAGAGGACGGTGAGCCAAGCTTTGTCCCAAGATAATCAGCATTACAATACTATTGCAGCAAGGTCCTTGGTGAAAAAGAAAGAGGACCCCAAAGCATTCACCATACCCTACACCATTTGAGATGTTGAATTTGAAAAGGTATTGTGCGATTTAGGCGTCAGTATCAATTTAATGCCTCTTGAAATATTCAAGAAGCTAGGCTTGAGAGCCCCTCCTCTAACGAGCATGTAGTTGTTGATGGTTGAAAGAACGATGAAGAAGACTGTGGGGATACTTTATGACGTTCTCATCAAAGTGGAAAAATTAATCTTCCCCGTAGACTTTGTGATCCTGGATTGCGAAGTTGACTTCGAAGTCCCAATAATCTTGGGAAGGCCTTTCCTAGCCACTAGGAAAGCACTGGTGGACATGGAATCAGGCCAACTCAAGTTTTGATTGAATGATGAAGAAGTCCTCTTCAATATCTGTCAGTCTATGAAGAGGCCCGATGATCCGAAGATAGAAGTTTGGACACTTGGTGAAGTTTGAGTAACCAAGTTGTCCAAGTCGTGTCGCGACAATAAATCAGGCGCTACTTGGGAGGTAACCCAAGATATCTAATATAACAATTTTGTTTTTATTTTATTATAGTTATCTATACTTGTAGGTAGCTTAATTTTGTTGTTTTTAGTTGAAACTTTGGACTTAAGAAATGGTGATTTATAGGGTAATAGTTTGTTCTATGTAAGGCATGCAGGAACAAGTCTAAGTCAGCAAAATAATACTCAAAAGTATGAGAAGTTAATTCTACGACCAATTTTATGAGCTACAATTCACACCATGACTCGTACACTAACTCGTAGAACACTCCAGTAAGCAAAGTTATGTGCACTCCAGTCCACGAGCAAACTTTGTGGAACATAGTCAAGCATACGAGTCATGAATGGTGCTCATGGACCCCAGGTAAGATTCCTAGAACTTGCTAAGTGTTGGGGGAATCTACGATCCAGTATATGGCCCGTGTGTCTATGTACGGCTTGTAGTAGGATTTGTAGTGCCAATTTCTCTAAATAGGGTCAAGGTCATCTACTAAACTATAACCTAAGAGCCATAGAATCTTTCATGGCCTGTAGTTGGGGTTTCATGGGACCTGCATCCAACTTTTACCCTTCATCCTTGCCAAAATTTCCCAAAATACCCATACCCTTCCTTCTTCCCCAAGTCTCCGACTACTGTCCCAACCACCTCCATATTTTTTGGCCACTCTCCAGCCACCTAGGGTTCCATTTTCTCAGCTACCTTTTACAATTTCTAATCTTTTTGATCAATTCAAGTACGTTCTTGACTTTAATTTATATAGTTTACTGGAAACTTATGTCAACAGGTTGAGTTATTATTGGGTATCGTATTCCGAGGTTTCAGTGCTACTAGTTGTTGTTGTCCATTTATGTGAAGGAATACATGCTTGAAACTAATTGTGTAATGACCTATGAAATTGAACCATGCACATGCTAAAAGTGAAACTAATTGTTTGTATGCCTTCATTTAAAATCACGTAGTCACTTGTCATTAGAAGTAAATTGAACTATTTGTTTAGAAATTTAGCATGTGATAGCGTGTGTTTCTAATGATAACATAAGCATTAATTGTCCAATGGTGGTCATAATGTTATGTGAATATGGAGTTGATATTTGACGCGGTAGTTCTATAATTTACATATGTGGGGTGTTGGGTAATTTGGTGAAAATATGTTGAGTGTATAAAGTGTTGCTTCGATGCTAATTATAATTGGCATGCCTTGTTATTAATTGTATATTGGGTATTGAAACCCATTTGATAGACTTAGAAAACCCAAGTTGTTATATTTTTACAGCATGAGGGTCTTCTACGGCCCATGGATTAATCCAAGAAACGTAGTTTCCCTTCGTAAGTAAGTCCAATAACTTGGGATTTCCTAGGATTTCATCAGACGAAACTATTTATGGGTCGTAGTTTAGACTACGACTCGTAACCTAGTTTCATAGGTTTCATGCCTGCAGATGATAATCTTGGAATTACACCTATGACTCAGTCTATGACTCGTAGTTAGTTCTATGAATCGTACCTAGTCTTGTAGGTGCATTTCCAGTAACCTAAATTACTATACCTACCACTACGAAGGCCTTCTACAGCCCATAGTTTTTTGTATGGCTCGTAGATGAGCCTTCTTAGTTTCTTGTGAAGAGCTAGGATTTTGAAAACCTTATTGATGCAAATTACACTGATATTGAACTCATTTTAGGTGGTTTATGATCATCATGAGTCTCCCTTATGTAGCCATGTTCAAAGGGATTCCATTAGCTAAGCTTATCATAAGAACCATTAGAAGGGTCAACTTTAACTGGTCATATCTCTTAGAAAAAGAAGAACTAGGTAGTATACAACCTATCAAACTGAATCGCTTTGAGTTATCATTCCAACGCATTCAGTTTCACTTAATTCTTAGTTCGTATCGAGAAGTTATGCTCGTTTTTGTAAATCCCATTTGTGTAGGGGTTGTGTTGTGTTTTTGGCTAAGGCATACTACCAAGAAATCCCAAACAGACCGTTTGAACTCCCACAATCCATGGTGAGGTACTATGGTGGTGATTTCTTCCAAAAATGTGTTTCTAAGTGTGGAATTACCATCTCAAAACTTTCATCATCAAAATGGAAGGTTAAAACGACCCCTGTGCCTTGAGATGGACCATGTAGCCTTTAGTTGAGTTGGCCTTGTATGGACTTTTGGCCAAGTGTAGGACCATGACCACTACCACGACCTATGGTGCCTTCCTTTGACCCCTGGCAACTTTTGTTATGCTTGTTTCATTAATGGTTTATTTTTTCTAAGCCCTCCTAAACATCTAAATTGACCTATACTCCTCTATTCCTATTATATTCAATTCATTACACTTAGAAAATTCAAATCCTCTCTTCAAAGAACTCCTCTCAAGGGTGTCATTGGAGACTTAGCTTGGAGGTTAGGAAGGGTCCTCTTCTTCAATCAATTTCTTCTTTATTCTTCTTGATTAGCTAAGGTATGTGGGATTGATTCATGGCCCCCTTTCAACCATGAAGAACCAAAACTCTTTACTCTTTGAATTTTATGTAATTGAACTTACTTTAAACATGGGTTTTTAAAATTATTGTTTATTTGATTCAATTGAGATAGGGGCTATGTTTAATTGATCTTTATAAAGCTATTTAAGCCCTAATATGTTGAATGGTATTTATATTATGAAGGTTTGAATATGCATGTCCCCTTTAAAGGTTGATTTAAGCATAGGTAATCTAAATTGAGATTTAAAGGTGAATTTACTTATGGATTTACTTGAATTTCATATTTTATTGTTGATTTAAGTATGAATATTTATTTCCCATGCTATTCTTATCATCATTCATGGCATTTGCATACATGAGCATCGGTTTCTATGAAGTATATGATGTGAGTTAAGCCCAACCTTGATTATGACTATGATTTTGAACAAATATGGATAAGACAAGCTTGTGATCACAAAAATGTCTATCATATGGCTCTTTGAGAAACTCTGAGTTTTTACACCAATATGTATAAGTTTTGATGAGCTACTACTATGCATGGATATTGACTTGAAAACATGATTTGGCTTTTTAGCCCAAGTGTGACATGAATTGAAATACGTTTGGGTTTTAAGCCTAAGTGTGCATTGATATAATTTTTTAAAAGTCTTATTTCTCCTTTGAAAAGCATGTATAATTATATGTATTCCTGTGGGATGTTGACCTAACACCAAATGATATTGGGGGGTATCAGGGCTATCCCCAAGGGTCCTCTCTATTTCTTTTTAACTACGTGCCAGCATAGGGCCCCTTTATGGGATGATTATGATATGATATGGAAATCCTTCCAAAAAGATCAAGTCGTAAGGAAGGTGGCCATCACACCAAAAAGACCGGGTCATAAGGTGTGGTGTAAGCTACCCTTGGCAAGTAGTCCACCCTCATTCTGATGTAGGGTCTTAACAATGGAAGTTCATGTATTAGCTCGCATGGATTGTGATGTCGGTTAGGTCTCATCCTCGATATGTTATGCATTATAGCATTCATGCATCATGGATTTTATGGCATATCGATATATTATTCATTCTTATATGATTCTTCCTATATATGTGTGCCCTTGTCATCTAACATTGGTTTTCAGGTTAATATATTCATAAGCATGTGCATGCCTGCATACTTAGTACATTCAAACGTACTAATGCATATTATTTTGCCTACATGATCTAACCATGTAAGGATCGGAGACTATTATCTTCCACCTCTTGACGGCTAGTTTGGTCAACAAAGAATTGCATGTGGTGAGTCCTATCATCCAAGGACAAGCCACCTTCTATCTTCCTATTATGTTATGATGTTTATGTCTTTACTTTGAGAGTGAGACTGGGATGTGTCTTGGCCCCCGACCTATTCTAGACTAGAGGCATTGTTGGACATCTTATAGTCTTTCGTACGATTATGCTTTGTGTATTTTGAGATTCTATGATCATGTACTATGTATGGATGTTATGACTATGTGCTATAAGATGATGTGGAAAGTCCTAAGTCCTATGATATCCCCCATAGCTTGAGTCCTCCTTACTCGTTCCTTAGTTTTATGTGTTATGTGTTATGTGATTCCATGCTAATCCCTATCCTTATAACATCTCCATAGCTTGAGTCATACTTATCCACCTTGTAAAATTATGTGTTTAATGTATATCTATACACTTCCCAATCAATGATAAGCAAATGTATGTTATGAGGTGTGTTTGGGGACACTCGGGTTCCCATTTGTTGTGTCACTACTAGGCCCTACCATCGGGTCGTGACAGTTCATCTATCACATATTTTTGTAACTTTTTGTGTTTCTTTCCTGTACTTTATGGACTCATGGGTTTGTGTGATGATGATTTTAGGTACTATGGCTCTCAAACCCAAGAGGGATGAGATACAGGCCATGCAGGATTGGCTGTGAGATGAGCCAATTGAGTCTGAGACTAGTGGGTCAGTAGAGGAGCTTGGCGTCCATACAGATGAGGGTGTCGAGCCACAACAAACTCGAGCGGCTACTAGACAAACAGTTCCAGCCCACACTCTATCCATAGTTGCTCAGCCTCCAGTCTGACAAGGGAAGTGATAGACAGAGCAGCTTTATTCAAATGACCTCCTCCGGAGAGGAATCAGACTTTGGATCAAGAGAGGGGTCAGATTCAGAGGCTATGAAGTCCACCCTGTCACCACTAGCACCTATTTCGCCATCAGACGCTTTGACTAGTAGATGGTATGTGCGGGGTACGCAGTGTATATACCAGGATGACCTCTAGCATGATGAGAGGTGTCGACAAGCCCGTACCGTATTTGAGGAGCCTTGTATCATTATTACTGGGCTTGATAGTTTCCCAGGGCTCCGACATACCATGGCCCATTAAAGGTTGGAGTGGATGGAAGCCCCATCAGGGAAGTACTCCCTGGTGATGGTTCGAGAGTTCTATGTGTAATATGCCACCACTATAATGGAGTAGACCTCAAAAGGGAAAAGATTCCTTGATCAGCCCCGGATAATGCAGATAATGGTACGAGGGGTTCCAATAACATATTAAAGACTACCATTCATCAGTTCCTATTTGGTCCCTATTATGAGGCTCTAGTTTCCACACAGAGTATGATTACAAATTGAACTAGACTCGAGACTAGGGCTTGGCTAAAGATACGGCCCCTAAGGCCACTTTAATGAGATGGATCACTGATCATATTGCTGAGTAGGGAAAGGACCCTAACTGGGTTTCCATATCATTAGTGATCATGAAGGATTCACTCAACTTCACTGGGAAGTTTTGGTAGGCTATATTGCATTCATGGATCCGATCAACACATGTTAATAATATATTGACTCCGGATCGTGAAGTATTAGTTGTCAGCATCTTGGCTGGCTATGATATTGATTGGGACCGCTTGATAGCTGAGCAGATACATGAGGCAACCCTAAAGAGGTCCACCTATATCTCTTTCGTGCTTGATCTATCGCTTATATATAGTGGTGGGGGTGGAGATTCTTCACCAGGTGAACACTCTGATCGAGGTTTAGAGGATGCTAGATGCCAACCTGATTAAGACTGATGATAATATAGTGGCACTCCAGTGAGCACCACACTCTCCAGTACGTATACTAGAGATGTTCACCGCAGTACCACCATCTGAGCATTCAACTCCTACTGCTACTCTAAATGTTGAGGGGCCCCAACAGATAAAGGTTGAGAGAGAGAGGGACCCCTACTACTTCTACTCCTGCACCAGAGGTCATACCCATACAGCCCTTCCCTATAGGCATGGTATATGTGTCTGCGACATTTATTCAGACCCTGGCGAAGAGACTGGTTTGTGCTGAGTCTCAGTTGAATTAGATGTTACAGCAGATCGGGCCTTGGGTTCGCTAGGACATTTAAGAGATTAAGGAGTGTATGTAGACGCACTGTGTGGCTACCATTCAGGAGAGGCTTACACTGATATATGACTGCATAGATATGTTTGAGAGGCAAGTGGAAAAGAGCCTCAGTTCATCCCAGCTTGTTGACTTGATGGCCATTTGAGAGGAGATCTAGCTGCTCTGCACCGAGATGAGGCCATCAACATCAGCACTGTTTGTGCTTCCTCTGACTGACACCACTAAGGTAGTTATTGATTTATTTTGTCCTGAGGAGAAATCACTTTAAACCCTCGGGAAGAGGCCTCATCTTGAAGATGACGATCAAGATCCATTGAGGCAAGAGGCGGAAGTTGATAAACATGAAACAGTTTGAGGTTGCTAGGTGGGGTCCATTGTAGATGAGCAGGCCCAGTAGGCTTGTGATCTTGAGAGGGTGAAAGGTACTGGACCCTCCGAACATATTGCTACTATTGAGGAGACCACCAGGTAGATTGAGGGTGGTTAGACACAGTCAGAGACCGGCGATTAGGCGCCTAGGTATGTTCTTTTTTGACCCCTATGCTTTATTTTGATATATTTTGTGCTTTAAGGACAATGCAAATCTTTTTTTATGGGGCATAGATAGCTATAGGCCTTGCCACTATGTACTATGTCCTTTTTCCATTACCGACATTCGATATGCGACTCTCTAAGAATGAATGCCCTTAGGATAGTTGTCATCCATCCATCATAGGGGCCCGTCACTCAAATATGACTAAGTCTTAAACATTCACAATACCAAACATTCATCATAAAAACAATGTCATGTAAACATTCACATAACTATTAACACTCAACATTCACAAATGCTAACATAATGCAATTAATTTCAGACCCAACGATAAAATAAAATGATGTCCAAACTAAACAAACATGGCAACAGAACAGAAAATAAAGCATAGTCTGAATTTATACATGACCAAATTAAAATAAAGGAAAGAATAAAAATATGAGTACTCCCACCCCACACTTATACCACGCACTTCCCTCACTATTAACTTTATGTAACCTATGGGATGGACACACGGTGCTCAATCATCCTCCGTAGCAGCATCGGGAAGTATGGGAATACATCCCATAGTTGCTGGTGTGTCACGCCTCCAAATCTATAAAGACGAACAGGCACTCGGTACCCTCTAGGCCCGAGAAAACCAACATGTAACTTGTGTTTATCATGTATATGGCTATAACAACTCTACTGAGATAAGAGATCAAAATAAGTAGCACCAAACATACATACAGGACTTGGTCATTGAGGCCTCAACTATTTAGAGACAAAATATAATTGAACTTTATACAATAAGTCTGCAAAGCCTCTATAAGATAACATAGGTCGGGACAGATACAACACCAAAATGAATATATTATAGACTCAGTAATGCCCCGAATCAACTTGGAGGTCACCAAAAGCAGTTGAGTGTCGGGTGCGCCTATACCGAAGGTCTACTAGCTAGAGTACCTGTACCTGCAGCATGAATTGCAACATCCCCCAAGAGGGATGTCAGTACAAAATAATGTACTAAATATGTAAGGCAATAAATAAGTAAAATGAAAAATCAAGAAAAATCAAGTAGCAATATATAAATGCACAGACCATAATAGAAGACCACTTGGGTTACACTTGGGGAACCATGTACATTACATTCTTTATTTTCAATGTTTTATAATTCCTTTAGGTATGCAATATAAATGATCACCTGATCGGTGGTAAAAGAGGATGACCCATGATAGGCATTTTAACACCTGGGATGTTATCCTCATAGCTATACAAATTGAGATCGACCCATGCTAAGCTTTTGCCCTTGGGCTACCAACCTCACAAACCAAGTGAGATCGACCTATGCAAGGCTCTTGCCCCTGTGCTGCCACCCATGCTATGAACAGTGTTCAAGTTACTCTTTAATACTTTGATATTGTTACTTTGGTGGTCATGACACTGTTGAGATTTGGAACCATGTACCAGTAATGTAAGACATGACAATAGTCTCTTGAGGCAGTACAACAATATAAGAAACAAGTGTGACATTGACATGCCACATAGGAGCTTAAATGACATAATTGTCTTCACGAATGTAAGTAGACTCATCATGCTGGTGTTTAGAAGAGTAAACTATAGATTTATTAAGAAACAACACGGCCACTAATGGAATAGCACTTGGGAAGTTCACTTGTTGACAGTGACACGAGTATTGGATTTCATGCCAAAGAATATGGAATAGGATAGCCTTGCATACCTTGTTGTACGGCCTTGTTATTACCTCGAAGTAACCTCTTTCCTTCTCAAATATTTATCTACAATAGAGTGAGTGATAAAACTAGTGTTAGTAGCTAATAAACATGTGTTGGTCGTTCAATCTTAGCCAAAATAACATCCAAGCAGCAGATTTGTAATTACCACCTAAGGTTGTTCTTTCAATACTTCGTTCTCTAATTGCATTTGTGTCATACATATTTTTGTATACATAGTGTACCTCAGGTTGTTTTTAGTTCCATAACATGCTTACAACAGTTCACAAGGTATAACACATGAAGACTCCACACAACACATAATTAAGTGGTGCAACATTGCAACCCCTCTCCTATATTTCAATACCAATAATTCACACCCTTTCCCAACATTAACCAAACTATTTTAACACATTTACACACCGAAATAGTCCCAAAGCAGTCCAATGTATAGGGGAGGACGTGGGACCATAGTTCTCGATCATCTTCTCACGAGTTCCTATCAAACTTATGCTTAAAATATCATACTTAACCTTATGTCAACGGAAAATAAAGATGTGGCAGTAACATATTTCAATTCTTGTAACTTGCCCTTTTTAACTCAATTTCTTTAAGAACTTCAATTTCTCTTCACACTTTAAACCAAACAAGAAGCCAAAAGTCTCTTAACAATCAAGAGAAATAGGCAACACTTGAGAGAATATTCTGCCCTATACTTCTATTTAAGCATAAGTAACATGTTTTTCTTGTCTTTCATGATAGAATTAAGCTAAATCTATAGGTATCCTCACTCACCTTAGCCTGCAACAAGAAGGGTCTCTTCAAGAACCCTAAAGGAATTCTAAGGTTGTTACTCGTTAACCTTTGAGAGAGAATAGAAAGTTGGAGTTTAATCTGATTCTTTTGGTGTGTTAAAATGAATAAATTTTCCAGCTATCCTTTCCTTTTATAATCCCTTTTTGGCCCTTAAAATAATTCCTTAGCACCTCCTCTTTTTGCTTTATTTTCAGCCACTAAATGGCCAAGTAGATGATTCAGCTCCTTATTTATGTCAAGTTGCTCAAAGGGTCAAATTAGGTGACACACCTACTTGTTTTATCCTTTGTTAGGCTAATTACTTGGGCCTTGGCAGATTTGGAAGGTGGGTTTCCTTTTCCATTTCCCTTTCTCCTACTTAGTTTGGGCCTCAAGTGAGTCCACTAACATAGGCTTAGGTCTGACCCATTAGCTAGATCCATATAGCTCGAGTAGGTGAGGCACCTAGTACCTTAATTACGTCAAGCAAGCAGCTCATTATTTTACCTTATTTTCCTAATACTAATCCCATATATTGTATTTTAATACTTCACTTTAGACTTTCAACTCAAATAGCACTTTATTAGCTCAAATTTAAATGCTTTTGTCAAGTTTAACTTGAACTCATACCTGCTGAAACATGTGGGGATATCACAACACTTCTTGATCCACTCCCAATTATCACCACTCTTATGAAATAAACTCTGTCCCTCACCTATGTACCATAAGGCTTTTTCAAGTATCACATAAATAGGACTAGCATATAGAAAACATAGGGTGTTACATGATGGCTCATCCATCTCGATCTAATCCTCATCCACATCTGAAGCCTTTCGATCATTCTCTGGGTCCGTGGGGACATCATCCTGCACAGACTCAAAAAACTAAGGGTTGATACCTAAAACTGCATTAGCATGGGCATTCAACAAGTACCAGGCATTTACCTCATCAAGCTCCTGGAGGGTGGAAGGTCTACCCTGTCACGACCCAAACCTAGGGCCTAGACGTGACATGGCAAATGAGGAACCCGAAGGAACCCCAAACCAGCCTCTCAAACTTGTCATCACGATTC
>JBCEWC010017659.1:0-12380 GCA_038996855.1 Solanum aculeatissimum
TTCAATGGAGTCTAAGAGGATTTTAGAATTTCTAAGGAGAGTATGGGAGAGTTTGAATGGAAGAATGAGGGTTTGGGGAATGTTTTAGGGGTTTAGAAGACCTTAGTGTACCAAAATGCAGCTTAGGGATAATTTAAAAATCACGAAAATACCCTTACTTAGCCCAAACTCCGGACCCCGAACTTCGACGAGCTCACTGGACCACTTCACGGTCCAGTTCACGAGCCGTGAGTAATCTCACGGACCGTGTGATGGTCCGTGAGACATGACTTAGTCAGTTCGTTGGCTCCCCGACCCTGGGAGCTTACTGTCCCAACTCACAGACAACTACACGGACCGTGAGCCACAACACGGTCCGTTATAGTTCACTTAGACGACTTTTCCAAGGCAAATTTCCAGTTTCGGACAGTCTCGCAAAAATGATCGTAACTCGCTCGTACGAGCTCAAAATTGAGGGAAACCTATTGCGTTACGAAGATAACGCAAGGAGCTTTCATTTGATATAAAGTGGCACACCCAGTTAAATATTTACTAAAAGTTATGGCATCTCAAAGTTGCAGCAGTCTAAACGGAGGCCCCAAAACAGTCTAAAAATAAAGTTCTTGCCTTAAATCACTTACGTCAAATCCTTGGCAACCTCGAATCGATCTTGACAATACTACTATGAACCTAGGTCAATCCACCTGCCCCATGAACCTTGCCTTATCCATTTAAACCAACCACAGCTTGGCCAAGCTTCTGCCCAACTTGACGGACCACCAAACGGTCCGTTTGAGGTCTCACGGACCGTGGGGGTGGTCCGTGGACCTTAACTTAGCTTTTGGGGTGGTTCCTGGCCACCCCATGCTCTCTGGACCATTTGACGGAACCCCACACGGACTGTGAATAGTACCACGGTCCGTCTCCCATGCCTTGGGCCGTTTTCAGGGCCCCTTTCGAGTGTCTTCCGAATTTCAGGCAGTCTGACTCTTTGGGCCATAACATTATCATAAGAACTCTGAATTGAGTGAGACAAGTTGCGTTGCGAATATAGTTCAATGAGCTTCAATTTGATATGCAGTAGCCGACATGGTTCAACCCACACAAAAAGTTATTATTCTGTGAAACTCACTGTCCAAACGGCCTCTCTAGGTCCCAAAATGATCCGTTTTGCGTTCGGCCACTTAAACTCAACCCGTGGCTACCAAATTTCAACCATGACTAGTATAACATCATACAAGATCAACCATAAGGAGTTTTGGAAATTTTCGGATCGTTTCAAAGACATAGTGTTATACGCAGGTGCAAGACCCTAATATCTATGCTTGTACGTCGACTGGGCTTCCATAAGCCCCGAAGGTACACCAACAAATGATCTGATCAAGTAAATCACAATATAACCCAACCCCAAATATCACATGATCACAAGTCAATTGTACGTGGGTGTAAGACCCTAGTATCTAAGCCTGAATGCCCCCCGATCCCCCATAAGCCCAGAGGGTACACCCATCCACAATCATGGTCTGAGTAAGTGTGTTGATCCATGTGTAATCAATAACGGGGCCTCGCCTCAATAGTCACATATTAGTTGGGTCTCTGACTCATTGCTGGCATGTGGCACCCAATCCAAAATATACATGTGTAATGGAGGGGTGTATCCCCAGCAGGAAAAAGAATCCCCGAAGCATAATCAATAGTGTCACAACTCAAAATATCAATCACGAGGCCTCACCCCAAAAGTGGAATCAGCAGGGTCAACGACCCAAAATATCAATCAACGAGATCTAGCCCCAAAAATATAGTTAACGAGGCATCAAGTCCAATGTAACAACAAGTGCTCGGACCCCTTTAGAATCGACACCCTGATCTTGGACAATCGGATGTGACCATCAGAGAATGGGACCACAGGGCGCATTACTCGGGGTCTCAAACACTCGGATGTGGCCACCGGAGACTTGAACTACAAGGTGCGTCATCTAGGTCTCAGAGCGTAGAACTAGTCAATCTCTCTCTAGCTTACATAAATTTAGATCCCCCAATCATACCATCTCTCTCGATAGAATCATCCCTATCGAACCACACATCCACAACCTTCCTCAAATAAAGATAGATAACTCAGAATCACATAGAAAGAACAAGTGCACAACAACTATCAACAATACATTGGAGTGTATATGTATCAAAATTCACTATAGAGTCATACCCAACAAAGGCCAAGTATACCACAATATCGTCAATCACAAGTGCCCAGAGTAAACATAGGCGATGACAGTCTCAATATGTATATCCCACATAATCCGACCCACACAACCGTATATCAGCATCCCTTAAATAACACTAGCTAATCCTAGCCTCCGGTAAAGACTAACAGTTGTATACAAAAGTACATATCTCACAGACTAATGTAGGGTCATGCCCACCCAAAACCAAATACACCACGCTCCAATAAATCATAAGTACTCTGCGTAACTATGGATCTCGAACCTAGGAAGAATCAATTGCGCCTTAAACCCAGAGGAAGATCAATTGGGCCTCAAACCAAAGGAAAATCAATGAGGGTCCCTGACCTACGAGCAATCGATGCAGTCTCCGACCTAAAGCATAATCGACAGGGTCCCGAACCCTAAGGACAATTGATAGGGTCTTATACCCAAGAATAATCAACAGGTATATCACAAGTATCTAGAAAAACCAAGTCCAGTAGAGTCCTATCTATACCAGAATCAGTCCGCAGTATGGCTGTATCTAGGTATCCTGAACAAATTGGCCCATCGGAATCATATCTATACCAGAGTCAATCCACAGTATGACATATAATCAACAAACAACCTCACAATCAACATATCTCAGTAGCATCATGCTAAATATTCATACAAATAGGAGTTAAGCCAGAATACATACATGTCCCAAGACATTAGCCCATATCCAGCCTTTACTAGGCCGTTTCATAGTTCAACAGTGCCACAACTCAACTACTAAAGTGATCACAGCTAGTACAGTCTATGTAATAGTTAGTATAGTCTAGAACAACCATAAGTATCCCAAAATAACCATAGTTACCCCATATGCTAAGTACAACAACTATCATGGAAAACATGTATTAATAAATTACGATAACAGTGTTAAAATGCATAGCAGAAAAAATATAACTAACCAACAGCCTCATGACATATATACATATCTTACTCAGGACTTCCAACCACAAATAGGCTCCTAATATACATGTATTCAGCTCAGTCTAGAAGTAAGGAAAACCTAGCCTACCTAGAAGGAGAATCCACGTACTTCAGATCAGTCCATGCGGGCTTTACTCTGCCTGATTGCTTCTAAATGCATCTGAACTATCAAAATTATGAATCACAATGTAACTATGGTTGTTTTGACTAAAATATCTCAAGAAATGGAACAGAATTGGTCAATTGCGACTAAAACGGAGAAAATGGGGCCCACACTCAAAATAATAAACCAATCCTTTTAAAATGATCCCTACATCTCATCGAGTCCATAGACAAAAACTGAGCCCAAAACAAATCCCAGAAGCCAGAGAAATGACTCAAAAACAAAGTTGCATTGCTTATCGGAAAAAGAAACTTTTATTTACAACTGCTTCTTTGCCAATTTACTCAAAAATTTGATCAAATTAAAAAACTCTGAATAAGCCACAGCGTAGTTCTCAAAAAGTAGTACAACTTAGATCCAAGTTTTACTTAATTTCGATAAGAAACGGGTGAGATATCACAACATGAAGTTTACGACGGTTGATGACATAACTTTCAGCAAAAACTACAATTTTTACCTTGAAATACGTGTTGAAGCTGGAATTTAACATCTCCATGGCATTCCTCACGAAATTCTGTTTAATTTATCCTTTTGAATCACTTAATTCCGATATATATTTCAAAAGATATGGTTGTTCTACGTTTTGATATGCCATTTTCACGAGCTAAAGGCATATAAAGTGTGCCACCGGCTTAGCCACGTGACAATATCTCATTTGGCCACATCGGCGCCGCCTTTAATTTTCAGCAACTGCTCAAAATTAATTTTGATGCCCCAACCTCATCCGGAGTGGGAAAATTACAATTCAGATATGAAATCTGATTGGAAATGGCATTCCTGACACAACGGTGTAGTCAAAATTCCCATAAGAGGTCATTTTATTCCAATGTGGGTCCCATTTTCCAATATCAAAATCTACCGAAGGAGCCAAAATACATCAGGAAGCCTCGAGAACTGAACAAAAGGTCCTTCTACACCAAAATTGACGTTTCGAATCCAACGGTGCAGTCAGAAATTCCATTTGGGGCACGCTTCTCAAGAACATTGACTAAAGTCATTTGTTCACCCATTCCAGAGGCTAAATTTGCAAAGCTCGATGTAATTACACTGAACATACTACTACCCTAATTCGGTTGTTCCAGAGTTGATGGGACCATTAGAATTCAACCCCGAGGTTATAATCTCTCGTTTAACTCGAAACACTACCTAAATGTTGAATGATTCACCCAATGGCCGAACAATCAGTGTCAATAAGTCACAAATAGCTCGCGACCACTATACTAATACTAAAACTAATAAAATATTTGCGGAACCACAGAAATGACCTGGAGGGTCATTACATTGAACATCTTTGTCAATTGTTCAATTTTTGTAGAATCTCATTGCTAAATCAATCTATGTGCTCATATTAGTAATATGATTGTTTGCTGTTTCATGAGTTTCAAACTTAGTACTAAGATTTTTCCAATCTCTAGTACCTTCATTAACTAATTTATTGTTCCTATCACTAGATATTTTTATTAAATAACTTGCAACAAAAATAAACTTTTTACCCAAAGCTTTAAAATAAACTAATCGTCTTTTTTCATGTCTTTCTCCATTTGCCAATTTTTGAAAATAAATGTATTAGAAAAATGCCTAAAGAGTTTATCCTTTGGAAAGCCTATGCCAGTAATTCTAATTGGTCCTTTTTCTACTAATAAATCTCTCGACATTGTATCAATATTAGACCATTAACTAGGATCGTATATATTTTTAGGACGAAATTATTGAACTAATTTGAAATTTATTGATTTTCTTGAGAATCTACATTTGATTTCTCACTAATTTCATCATCTTCTTCTTGAATTTATCATCATGTAGCTCATCAACAAAGAAAGTGATTTGTTCATTTAGGGAGCACTATTCTATATTTCTAGATTTTTCAATATTTTTGGAATTTTGTTTTTACTATTTGTTAAAAATTATCAAGGGCTCCTTTTGGAGATTCAACTAGAATTTTAATTTCTCTTTATTTTGATTTTTGAATGGCCACATTCATATTTTCTAGTTGACATATTTAAATTAGAACAAAGTAATTAAAATATACCTACAATACATGGCCAATTTTGGAAGGTTAAAATGCTAAATAGCTTAAACTCGCCCCGAAAACCTCGGAACTCTAGCCAATCATACTTTTAGCCTAAAATGTCCATTTTAGAGTTGATTGGAGTTGCTATAATTCTATTCTAAGAAAGTTTACCTACATTTGTTTTAATCAAGATCAACTTATCAATTTATATAGGCCTCAAAGAATGAAAAACTACAGAAAATCCAAACGAACGATCAGACAACTAAATTGTCAGCGCCAGCAAGTTGTAAATGACTTCGGATTACTATGGGAAAGATTTGACTGATGAAAAGAAGGCAGTAACACGAAAATGACTATGACAGTCATTCCATCTCAAGAAACAAAATAAAAATTCAAGGCGTGAAATCATGTGAAAAAACAATTATAGGATGAGTTTTTCCATGAGTTTGGGATCCTTGAGAACCCGACAAAGATGTTTGGCATGGCTCACCAAACAAGATAAAAACTCCAGGCATCAAATTAATTGAAAAAAAAGATAAGTCTCACACTTACACAGATTTAAAAAGCTGATGACTTGGTAGAAGCCAAAAAAAAAAATTGAAAATAAAACTTTCTATACATTCTCAATTTTTTTTAGCAACAATGTACTTACAATTCTTAGAAAGCCAATAAATGGTCATGAAAGGAAATTACGAGACAGAAAAATTCTCATGATTCAAGATTTTTCTTTAGTTTCTTTTATTGAAGATCTATATATTCTCCCATAAAATCATTCCAACCATAAATGAACATCAAAATCTCTCAGATTTGTCTTATTTTTATTTTTATGATATTGATTTCTTCGATTTGTTGAATTAGTTAAATTGACCTTTCTATAAGGATTAGAAAACGGATGAACAAATCACATCCTCACATGTTAAATTGAAGGTCAAATCAGACATTAAGTGCTAGTAGACCGAGACCCTGCATGAAGCAAAAATGAATATCCTTTATATGTCTCCAAGTCTGTTGGGTAACATCAACTTCTTGCCTATGGCAAGGCCTATGAGAGGGTTGTATGTCATGATCCGACCTTTCAGGTCATGATGGTGCCTGTTAGATCCCTCCTACAGGCAAGCCAACTCCAACACTCACAGTACTTGTCCTACTAGCTAAGAATAACGATAGAAACCAACATACAGACCAAACCAACCACAACCTATCCCAGGACTTGGAAGTCATCTGTACAAAGCTACTATAGACTCAAAAATAAAAATATACATAATCATACATATAACTAGAATAATATCCTACATATACAAGCCAAAACTATAATGTACAAGGCAATGTATAAATACAAAAGACAACCCAAGAACAGAAAGTGAATGTAGAAGATCTGAAGTTGATGATGCTCACCAAGGTCTCCTGAAGCATCAATAAGCCCCTAAGTCAATTGCCACGACTCATACCTGGACCTGCACCACGAGTAGATGAAGAAAAGTAGGGGTGAGTACCAATAACAAACACCCAGTTGGCATTATCAGCCGACTGAGTGAAATACGATAAATACAGAATGCACAAATATGGAGAGAACTGTAGCAAATCTAGCAAATCAAAATTCGGCTAATAGTAAGTATCACAGTAATATTATCATGTCCCAACAACCAGAATCAAGTAACATATCACACCCCAACTGACATAACACAACGAAACCCAAACTCTTAGTATCATATAGTCAAGGGGGTCGGACTGTACGTGAGTGTAAGACCCTAATATCTATGTTTGTATGCCCCCACAAGCCTAAAGGATACACCCATGTATAAACAAGATGTTCAATGGTGCTTGGGTGGAACCCCTATAGAATAGTGTAATCCCCTGTAGGCTAGTGCTAGCCGAACCTAGTCCTATGTCAGAACCTGACACCCAATCTAAAGTATCATAGTGTGTCAGGCCATGACACTCGACCCTATAATGTATATCGTGTCAGGATGTGACACTCAACCCTGTAATATATATCATCTCGGTATGTGACACTCGATATAGAAATGTATATTATGTTGGTACGTGACACCCGATCCAGAAATACATATTGTGTTAGTACGTGACACTAGATCCAAAAATGTATATTGTATTGGTACATGACACCTAATCCAGAAATGTATATTGTGTCGGTACGTGGCACCTGATCTAGAAATGTATATCATGTCGGTATGTAACACCCGATCCTATAGGCCTCCCAAGTTTCCCAGTATCTATGTATAGCCATATGGCTCTATGCACATCAAATATAGGATAGTGTCGGCTTAAGCCTAAGATAAGGGCCCAAAGAGAACGAATAGTTAGAGGTGTCTCAACTATCCAAAATTGTACAACGACCCAACTAATACAAATGATACCGCCTAAGGAAACTATGTGTCGGCCCATTGGTAATGTGTCCATCTCTAAAACAAGGTACCAGTCCCAAGGACTAATCTATATAGACAGTATCTCAATCACAGATAATCTAAGGAAGCCCATATGATATAGCCTATATCTCTCTAATAGGGTCATATTCTCGTTTCTAGCCCGGCAGTGGTTCAGTAGTATCGTAACCCATAGAAGTGGTCACACGGCTCAATAAGGATCCCAATCATGATAATTCCTAGAGTATAACATGTTTCCCCAGTTACCAGCCAGTATAATAAGTTCATAATGGATAACAATTGTATACAACAACATATATGTCACAGAGTAACACAGAATCACATCTAATCAGGCGATTATACCAAAATATGGGTCATATAAACTTCTACGAGTCATATAGTGGGCTCGTGGAAATTTTCAGTAACCTCAAAAATTTGTCCAAAAGTTCACGGAATGGTTCCTACGGGTCATGGAAGTTTCTACGAGTTGTAAGTGGGCCCATGAATGACTTTTGACAGCTTTTTCTAAAGAGTTATTTTGGTCTTTTCTCATCCTCTTAAAGTCTAAACTCGATATTTTTACACCTATATAAGACCCCAAACATAACTAATCAGTCTATGTACGTTCAAAACATATTCCAAGACTTTAAACAATGTTCCAAGAAGAGAAAAGTTAGGGTTTCAAGAGAATCAAGTGTGTTCTTCAAAATTCTTCAAGAATCTAAATTTTTAGGTATGTAAGGCTACTCATAGAGTTGGATTGAGTTCATTCATACATCCCACATGTTGATTCCTTGTAATTGAGTTCGAGTAACATTTTACCCTAATTCCTGAATTGATTTTCTTGAGTTGTCTATTGTCCTATTGAGTTTCTTTATACATAAAAATATATTGATGATGTTCATGAGTTGGGTATTTAATTGGAATGCATGTTCATGTCTTCATTCTCATGAACACTGATTGTGGACTATATTTGGTTTTATGAATTATTTCAAATTGAGACTTTATGGTCATTTTGTATGTTTAATAAAGGTGATTTTTGAACATATTTTATTGAGTTTACATAAACATGAGTTTAGAGCATAAATAATGATTTGAGAAAGAGTTTTGATGATATGATGTATTGTTCAATTAATTTTGATGAAATTGAACATTTAGTTTAAATGACGTTTTGAGTAAAAACTTTGATGACGATGTAAATGATTTCCAACATATTTTTATTGATGAAAGATAATGATGATGATGTTTGAGATGAATTTGAATGAGTTTTAAAGAGAATATTTTAAGAGTAGTATTGAGCACCAAGTGGGTAGAGTAAGAGTGACTCAAACCCCATAACTACGCCGCCAGCATTGGATAGTTGTGCAGTTAACTCTGGCAACTCCTGTCCCAAAAAGATGGACGGGGATGATGGATCCATAAGGTAGAGTAACATCCTTACCTTGGAAAGTAATAGACGGGTGTGGCAATGACATGATCTTCATTGTACATCACCAATATTGGTGGGGTTGAGAGTAAGTCGGTTAGAGAAATTCCCTAATTTTGCACGACTAATTTGACTAAGTTGCATATTATTGAATTTACTTTCAAAGCATGACTTCATTATTAAACTTACATATCTTACTGAGTTGAGTTGAGTTACTTGAGTTGAGTATCTTTGAGTATGTCCTTTCCTTTCCAGCTATTTTACATACCAGTATATTCCATATACTGAGGTCATCAACAGACGCATCGTTGAAGACTAGTCTCCATCCCAGAGTTTGTAGCCCTCCTAGCCTTTAGAGGAGCCCTTTTACTTTCACTAAGTATTTTATTTTCTTTGAGTTGGGTAGACATGGCCTGTCATGGTACCATCTAGATGTTTAAAAGTAGAGGTTTCATAGACACTGAGTAGAGAGAGTTGATTGTTTTTATTTTCTAAACTTTACTATTGAAAATTATTTTATAAAAGCTTTATTTATTTATTTATTTGATGTATTCTTCTGTTATTGAGTGTGATGTGACGATGAGGCCAGGTGGTTCTCTTGGAGAATCAACAATGGTTCTTAAATATCGGTCACGCTAAGGGTACTCTCCCAGGGTGACACATTTGGAAGACTATCTTCACATGTAATCATGTTGAGCTCAGATTCACCTAAAAATTATGTGTAATCAAATGATACGATACACGTGAAACAAATTGTAAGTTCAAAAAGTGAGATTAAAGCTTCAACCTGATAATTGCATTTTACACTATTATTAAATAATTATGTGCCATTTAAGTGTAGAGTTTCAGTTATCTTGCATTCATTAATTTGATATTTTTGATTTATTTCTACTTCCTAACCAAAACAAAAATCAAATAGAAAACATAAATTTAAACTGTAAGATGTGAAATTCTTTAAGTACCACCAATATCTTGTTGCTGGTCAGATAGCTCCTTCTCAAAATATTCTTTTGGTCCATTCTTCTATTACTTTCGTTGCATTTTTCGGATGTCTCATTTCCTAACACCCGAAAATTCACTTTGTTTCTTTTATACATTTTGGAGATAATATATATACACACACAGGATCAATTACCTTGCAAAGGTCAACAAGGGCATCAAACTTCTTTGATATTTCCTTAGACACATGGTAGTCTTCATTTTTTGTGTTATTTATATTGACAATGTTATTGTCTATTAAAGTGCAATTAGAATTTTTCTACGGGATATCTATACCAAGATTATCACACTTACCTGAAAATCATGCATAAAAAAATGAAAAACAATAATTAATAGTATGAGTGAATTAAAAAATATATAATTAATTAATAAATTTTGTACCATGAATAAATTTTTGCTTTAGTTTTTTGGGTAGTGTATCATCAAAACCGTCTTGGCTTTTTTTTTTTAATTTTGCCTTCAATGTGCACTTCTGATTTCTTATTCTCTGAAGTATTGTAATACCCCACAACTCTATTCATAAGATCTAAAATTTTTCGTCATGAGTATATAGGCTTGAATGTAATGATACCTCACATGTACCTATATTTTAAGGTTCATTCCTATATATGTGAAGAGTATTAGAAGTGGATTAGGTTCATAAGAGGCCCCTAGTACTTAGTTGAGTTCAAAACTTTCCTATCGATTAATTTTTTCGCATTAGATTATCCAAGGGTCAAATTTAAATAATCATAACTCTGAGTACCAAAATAATTAGGGGTCTTATGACCTATCAAATGAAAGTTCTTTGAATTAGCTTTCCAACGCAAGTGATTTCATCTCATTTGGAGTTTGAAGTTAAAAGTTATGACCATTTTACTGCAGACTGCTAGAGCAGAGTTAAACTACGAAACCTTATTACGGGTCGTGGTTTGAGATATGGCCCGTACTTTCAACTCGTGGAAAAAGTTCTGCAAGTCTATTTTTGAATCCCAGACTTGACGGACCCATCTACAAGTCATAGATGTTTCTATGACCCGTAGATTGGGCTCTTAGAATCATTCCAGAAACTCCAACATTTGTTGAGAAGTTTACGAATGGGTTCTACGGGCCGTGGATGTTTATACGGGCCATAGATTGTCCCATGGAAGATTTTGACAATGTTTTAAGAAGGGTTATTTTGGTTTTCTTCTACCATTTTAAAGTCTAAACTTGACAGTTTTGCATCTATTTAAGTCCCTAAACATAACTATTTAACCTATTTACTCTCAAAACCTATCTCAAGACTTCGAACAAGGTTCTGAGAAGAGAAGAGTTAGGGTTTAAGAGAATCAAGTGCATTCTTCACAAATCTAAATCTCTTAGGTATGTAAGGCTACTCATAGCATTGGATTGAGTTCATCCACGCACCCCACATGTTGATTTCTTGTAATTGAGTTCGAATAGAGTTTTACCCTAATTCTTGAATTGAATTCTTGAGTTGTTTGTTGTCCTATTGAGTTTCTTTTACATAAAAGTGTATTAATGATCCTCATGAGTTGGGTATTTGATTGGATGCATGTTCATTTCTTCATTCACATGGACCTAATTGAGAACTATATTTGATTCTTATGCATTATTTCAAGTTGAGATTTAAGGTTGTTTTGAATGTTTTACAAAGATGATTTTTCAACATATTTTATTGAGTTTGCATGAATTGAGTTTTGAGTATAAATAATGAGTTGAGGAAGAGTCGTGAGTTTTAATGACTTTTTCTGAAATTGAGCATTTAGTCTAAACAATTGAGATGAGTTTAAATGAGAGTTTTAAAGAAAATATTTTGGGAGTAGTATTGAGCACTGTGTTGGGTAAGAGGAGAACACCCCAGAACTACACCGCCAACGTAGGATAGTTTTGCAATTAGCTCTAGTACTCCTGTCTCAAAAAGATGGACGAGGATGATGGATCCATGAGGTTGAGGGGCATCCTTACCTTGGCAAGTAACGGACAGGCGAAGCAACGACGTCGCCTTAGTTGTGCATAACCAACTATGGTGGTGGGATAGTTGTCAGTTGAGAAACTCCCTAATTTAGTATAATTGATTTGATGGTGTTGCATGCTAGAGTTTTTTTTAGGAGAATTATTTTACTGTACAATTTATATGATTTGGTGTGAGGTGTATATTATTGAGTTTACTTTCAAAGCATGAATTTTTTCTTAAACTTGCATATTTTACTGAGTTGATTTGAGTTGAGTTGAGTTACTTGATTAGAGTATCTTTAATAAT
>JBCEWC010017660.1:0-12380 GCA_038996855.1 Solanum aculeatissimum
TCAGAAAGAATACGATAGGTTTTTTCTTGAAAAGGTCCAAAACTTTTATTATTTCATATCATTTATGAAGAAAGATATTGTTGTTCAAATGTATCACCAGCTTATTCAAGAGTATCAAAAAGTAGCAATTTTCAAGGGATTTTGATAATTATGAAAAAGGAAGGGACAAATTGAAATTTGGCTTTTACACAATGAGATTTGTGTAACTTTCCCTAATAAGAACATATTGGCAGCCCAACTAACTGCAAGCCCAAGCTGATACGGCCCACTCATTGTTTACCTATTTTATATTTCCTATTTTTGTAATAGAAAGTAAGAGATTATATTTTGTATATAAAAAAAGACAAATACAGGTTCCGAGGAAGGCGGTTACTCATTCAATTTTGCCTGATTCCAACTGCATCTCATCAATTTTGATTGTTAACAATAATTAATATTATATTTATATACTATAAATAAATTATTAAATTCCCCTTACGTAATAGAAACTTGTAGTATAAAATATAAATATAAAAAGGTGACACAAAAGTAATACTTAAGTTGCAAGTTTAAATCCTAAAAAATGTGGTATTAAAAAATTCTGATATTAAAAAGCTTCATAATGTAGGAATTGCATGGCCACTCTCAGTGCTTTTAACAGAATGTTCAGATTTATAGAATATCTTTATATTTTCTTAACTTGTCCTACATTTTACATATACAGTACATTTATAACGACGGGAATCACATTCCTTAGCTAAGAAGTAGCTGTTAAAAGTTAAATTCCTCCTGAAATATATATACTTCTTGATATCTGTATTATTCATAACATTAATATTTTTCAATGTTTTGCATGATGTAGTATGTATTGTAGTATACAAGCCAAGCAACAAATTAAATTTCATAGACAAAACAAAGAGGAATAATTATGACAAAAGTATCCCTTTATTTTTGAGTAGCTACTAATCAATATTACACAACCATATACATACTTGATCGACTCCATTAATTAAAGACCTTGTGTTACACTTAATTCCTTTAATTTTTTCCTCATCCCACATTATTTATAAAATATATATATTAATAGAATTTGAATTATTGTACCCTCTATTCAACAATTCATCAGCTGTAGTACTTTTGACACGAAACATATATAAATATATGTATCAGAATATTCTAATTGTTCTAACGTGTGATTTCTTGGGCGCTTCCTTCCTGGGAACCGTGACAATAAGCACTCCATTCTCCATTGTTGATTTCAGTTTATCAACCCTAGCATCCTCAGGCAAATTAACAACAGTTGAAAACTTGCCAGTTTTTCTCTGAAAATGGTGCCAATTGTCATATTCTTTTTGTATAGTTTTTTTCTCCCCACTAATCTTTAAGACTCTATCATCTTCCACTTGGACCTTCACTTCTTCTTTCTTGTAACCATGCAAATTAGCTCTAAAAACATGTGCCTCTGGAGTTGCTTTATAGTCAACTTGAGCTAGAAATGGAGGTTCATGTGGGAATGACAAAGCGGGTGCTATCAGAGATCGACGAGTTTCCAGATAAAATTCATTGGAGGGATCCTTCTGACCCCGACTTGTTTGGGATTGATGTGTTATTGGTGGTAGTAGATTAAAAAGATTTTGATGATGACTACTAAAAATTGTTGATGATGGATAGTTAAAAACATCTTCCTCACCTCCATTTGTTTTAAATTGATTGGTTTTTGTTGCTGGATCATAATAATTTGTATTCTTTTGGGATTGATGCGTAGTTGTTGTTCCTGGTGGAGAATTTTGTACACGGCGTGCATGGTTTTTGCGACCATTAAATAGAGGCATTAAAGACATTTTTTGCAGTACACTTAATTTGTTTTGGAATAAGAAAATCTTTTAGGGAGAAAATGTAATGAGTTGCTTGCTGATCAGTGTTATGGCGTGGGGGTATGTATTTATAGGGAAAGTTTTGAGAAATGGAAATGGAATCTTCTCTGACAAGCTATTAAAACGATGAAAAATATAAATTCTGTATTCATGAACATATTAAAAATATTTATATCATTCGTCTCAATTTATGTGTTATCGTAACTTTTGAATTCTAAACAATATTTAGTACTTATAGGACAAATAAAAAGAATAATGAAAAAACATATAGCACACACTATTAACTTTTTAAAAAAAAGAACAAATGCTTTGGACTAATGCGAATTTTGTATTATATTCGCATAATTGGAGCTTTCTCACTGATTTATGGTATGCATGAATCACCTTTATTCTTAGATGAAAAAATAAACTTACCTACCTTCTTTTTTAAGATACCATATTACCGTGTGACTATAAACATCTTAGGTGAAAAGTTACTAGTAACATATATTCTACTTAATTAAATTAAATTACTTATCCATGATAAGTTTGTATTGATTTGATATAAATGTTTAATGGACAAATCAAAAAAATATTATGTATATTAAAACATGTCATTCTTTTTACCTTATTAGTAATTAAGTACATATTTGGAAATGAATTGAGTTGTATTAGAAACAGAATAGCATTTGAAGTTGGTTGAAAGAAGGTTATTTGAAATTAAAGATTAAATTATGTAAATTTCAATTGAGTGAATGTTAAAGTTTTGTGAGAAAAAATATTTAATTGATTTTTCTAACTTTGAAAAACTCAACTTTAAGTTAGAACGAAGAATTGAAAACAATACAAAACTAAACAGTTATTTAAAAAATAATAGTATTTAAAGTTAAATTGGAAAATTCTATAAAAAAAATAATAATATCTAAAGTTAAATTGGAAGATCTAACCATATATTGTTTTCGATTCTTCATTCTAACTTAAAGTTGAGTTTTTCAAAGTTAAAAAAATTGATTTCTCACAAAATTTTAACGCTCACTCAATTGATAGTTCCGACTAAGTGATTCCAAATATCATGAAAAAAAAAAGTGAGGGTGCTAGCAAGCGAGGAACAAAGTGAACCATCAGACATCATCCATGTCAATGGCCACCACCTTCTAACCTGCCGGGAGATAAACCACTCTAAGATTGACACACGCCTAGGCATCGGTGTTTCTTTTGTTTAAGACCACTGGGGGAAAACACCGGGAAAACCACCCCCTTTAACAATTCTTCTGATCACAGAAGCGGTTTCAGGTTAGGTACAAATCGTGTGCAATCTCAGCTCCACACCCCCTATGGACTACACTCTTTAGTTTTCTACTTTTAAAGGAGTATGTTTCCTATTCAATATTAGATGTGGGACAATGACAATTTTTCACTTTATCTCATGTTTTTAATGAATAGGTTTACTCTATTTATATATCATTTTATAGATTGATGTTACATTTTCAAGACGTCCATCAAGTGAGAGTGAAACCTCATACACTGTTCAAATTCTGAGATGCAACACAAAGTCCTACTTATTATAATAGTAGTAGAGAAAAGCTACAAAACTTCTGCGCCTAACATACTCATTCAACACTCAATATCCACAAGAGCTTTATTTTTCACATTTTACAAGTCGATATACGATGCATGATGAATACACATACACCATTGTCCATCAACCTTCTCGAAAACATTGGTAGCAAATTGTTTCCCCCAGCTGCTGCCTTTAGTTTTGACCATCTCAATGCACGTAACGTACCCCATATCACCTCTAACATGAACTTGAACATCCCTGATCTCGATATCAAGTGGAAAATCATATTCCGCCCAGACAAACTCCCAGCTTCCCATTACCAGATCATAGCCAGTTATGCCACTAACACCAGGGTGAACGACGCAAACATTCTCACCTTTTGACCAGAGGGCTTGCATTGCAGCTAAGTCTCCATTTCTGAAAGAATTGTAGAACCGGGCATTTGCTGCTAGTACAGAGGCCTTACTGTCCTCCTGGAGGAGCCGGAGGCTATCCCTAATCTTTGCTGCTCGGGCATAGTTCTCCTCTTTGATAGCAGTCTTTAGATCCTGTGCCAAGCTTTCCTCATTTAGCAAGATGTTTTCACCGCTCGTAGTTCCTTCAGAATCCTCACTCATGACCCAGCGTGGTCTCAGTGAGTGTGAATGGGGGGCCTTGCCTAAAAGGTGTTGTTCTGAATAAATACATAATTAGATGATTTTACAGCTTAGGGGAGAGGAATCAGAAGTAACCCAAAAATTGAATTAAAAAAAGGAAAGAAAACTGAACAGATGCAACACACATAGCAGGTACAAGACATGCTGAACGTAACAGTTTTCAAGGCCGGTGGCCATTAATTATGATAGAAATGTGCACTTGAAATAACTATAAAGGGGTACTCATACAATATCAAGAACAATGCTCAAGTACTTAACAATGCCAAAACAGAATGTTTAGCTGACTTATTGCTTTTTCAATAGAATAGGTTACTTGCTAAGACGACAAAGTTCCTAATGTCTAGATTGAGGTTGTAATCTCCAAATGCTACAGAGAAAACAGAAGCAAGTGGAAGCTAGACTTTTTCTTCTCATAATTGTCATCTCTCAACTACATATAAAACTCAAGAAATACCAAGAAGATTACACGATCTTGACTAAATGCTCTGGATATTGACACAATATGGAAGATAAGTTCTTTTTCATAGAAACATCTTGAATTTGATATCAAAGTTTTCCCATGTTTAAATTGCAAATATTATTCCACATTAATGTTGTGTTCATATTCATGGAAGATATCAAAAGCATCATTTGAGAAGAGATAAAACTTATCACTAATTTATTTCTGGTGAAAACCGCAAATTACCAAATTCTGTAACTACTCTGCATTCACAACTTTACACTTCGAGTTTCCTCTCGTCTGTTAACTCACAGATTAGAAGTGCAGAAAGGAAAAACATGTATTCATACCATTACCACATACCCCCCCCCCACACACACCCCAAATCAAAGATATATTAAAATGATTTATATCGAAAAAGTTCTCAATTCATTAAAAGAACAGACAGATGTAGTTTACCAAATAATCCTAATATGAGCTTCTAAAACCAAAGAGAGGAGCAGAAAGTTATGTGAATTGGAACTCGTGCAAGGAGGTCAGAATTTCGAAACAGCTATATAAGCAGGCCAACAAATATCTATAAGGGGCTGTAGAAGATAGTACATATTCTGGGTTGTTTGGATGACATGATAATTATGAAGAGGTATAATGTAGGATTATTCACGTAGTGATAATAATTGAAGGGATTATTCTATGGTGTATAACAATATAACGATTGGTATGCAGTGATGATAATAGAAGGTATGTTATGCACAGATTACCTACTTTAACGACGTGTTTTATTTTTAATACCTTCCTCCATCTTGCTAATACTTTTTTCCATTGTTCCATATTCTACACACAGCAAATAACACATAACATTCGCATGAGTATTACTTGATACCGCCAACCAAATATTGTATAAGTTATGCAAGAACCTAAGTTGCTCGGACTCTTCACTTTTGGTGCCACACCCATGTCGACACGACATGGGTGTGGGCTCCGTGTCCGATTTGGTCTACTAGTTTCGGGTACTTTGACCAAAATCGATGGGAAAAGTTTGAACGGTTTTAATGATTTCTGCAATCAATACAAAAGCTAAGGTGAAATTGAAGAAAATGGAATACCTTTTATATAAAAATTTCTATGTCACGCCTTTTTCCTTAATCTCCTTCAAGGATTCTCTTCAAGTTCTCCACATAATATCTCATAATTTAAATTTTATCACTCTATTTCTAGATATTTTGATTAGGCGAATACCCGCACCCGTATCCATACATGGATTCATATCCATGAATCTTAAAAATTAGATCATGAAGGATCCGACCTCTAGATCCGCACCCGTATCAGGCACCAGCACCCGGGTCCGAGCAACTTAGGCAAGAACTATCTTTTCTTGTACAACCGACCAAAGAATTTTAGTTATTCGGAAATTATTTTTCCTAATCCTTCCAACCAAATATTGTAGTATTTTTTTATGTGAATTTTTATGTTTGGTTATTTTTCCTAATCCCTCCAATCAAACGACTCTTTATTTCATTCATCAATTAGTTGTAAACAACTTTCCTTTGAGAGATAAGTCATACTTTTTAAATATCTTCAAGTTAAGCAAGGAGACCTTACTGAAAGTTCCACTTCTTGAATCAAAAGCACCATGTCCAGGAAAATATCCAGACCCTGTTTTAATTATGCCAGTTGAAACTGTATTGAATTGCATTTGAAAAGGTGAAGGAAGGCGGTGATCAGTCTGAACACCATTGATATTGGAATGAGATAAAGCTATGTATCCTCTGAACTCAATGCGTCCCTACAATGAAAGTTGAAGATGGAATAAAATTTCATACCAAATGCCCATTGTAAATTATGTAGATCCCATGCTAGATATGATTGAGGCCTTGCACACTTCGTAAACATCTTAGTGTTGTTTCTCTTTCTCCATTTATATGATAACAAATTCAGCAAACACTCTGGTTAATCAATCATCAAGAACAGTTTCTCTTGATAGTATAACACCATAATTAAACTAATAATAGTAATAGAAGAAGTTTTAGACTACTGACAGTCGCACAATTGCAGACATTTCTTTAATTTTTGGGAATTTCAACTTCCTACAGTTCCTCATATTATTGTTTCAAGGCAACTGCTACACTTTCTCCCCTTACCCAGACCAAATTGTCTTCACTCTGGTGCAGCAGTCCAGGTAACACATTTGGCAGCTAAATTGATTGTAATTTACTATAGCTGATGAGAGGCTTAAGAGCTCATAATAAGCAGAATGACAAAAGAAAAGTTTAGGATTTAAGCGTATTAAAAATTCCACAGGTAGAAAGAAAGAAAGAAACAGCAACAGTTGCAGCAACAGATGAGCATTAGGAAGCAAAACATCATCATTACCATGCATAAGTAGATGACATAATGAACCACGAATCTCAGACCAAAAGACATTTAGTAACAAAACTTTAGATTACAAAAACCAAAGGACAAACGAAAACTATAAGAACACTTCCACTGGACCAAAAGATTATATAGCTCTATTGAAGGCCCTTAACCTTCACTTTTGGAAAATCATTACCTTAGGAAAAATGAAAGAATATTCACTTTAGGATCCTTTTTTATAACCAAACACAGCTGACTGGTGCGTTGTTCAAACTCAGTAAATAATGGGTCGGCTCTTCTATCCTTCTCCACTTAATACCAGGTTTTATCCACGACAAGATTCTAACCTGTGATTTGCACCTAATTCACAAATAGCGCGTAGGCTCCTACCACTAGACCAACGCCCCCAAGGAAAATTCACTTTAGGACCTATAGTCTTCCTTTGACAAGGCAAATTCACTTTAGGACCTATAGTCTTCCTTTGACAAGGCAAATTCACTTTAGGACCTATAGTCTTCTTTTGACAACTAACAAGTTTGCACCACATTCATACCTTCACCACCATCTATATCATGCCAACCTTGTTTCACCTTAATTCGTTAATTTTTGGAAAATTACACATCAACAACATCCATCTACCCCAGGGAAAGGGAGCAGTAACCTGAGAAAACTGAGGACTAATTTGAAAGTACGTCATTTGTTATTTGGATAATACAAGTATTAACCAATCAAGTAATCCCACCAAGGAATAATATCCATGTTAAATAGCAATTATAAGATTTAAACAATACCACCAAGTATTTTAACAAGATAAAAATATAATTACCACTTATTGCAACTTGATGGTGTCAAGGGACTACCACACTATTTTATTTTACACAACTCACTAAATGTTCAATTGCAACTCTATTTATAGAGTTAATGAACCTCTTGCGTACATCACTAATGATACAAATGTGACAGGCAATTTCCACAAAATTTGACTGCCAAATTTCACAAAGTTTGACTGTTAATTTCTACAAAATTTGGCTACCTATTACCACAAAATTTGACTACCAATTTCCACAAATGTGGCTTCCAAGCTTTGATCCTACAAATCTCCCCCTTAATTTTGATTTTTCTTTTTCATTCCAAGAAATGATCTCAACCTCTACCTCCTTGAGGTAGTGGTAAGGTATGCATATATTCTAGCCTCCCCATACCCCACCTAGTAGGATTTCACTGGGTGTGTTGTTCTTGATCTCAACCTCTGAAAATCTTTAAATTGGAGGGGCTTTGTGAAAAAATCTGCAACTTGATCATGAGATTTCACATATTTGAGTTCTACTTCCTTTTTGACAATGCATTCTCTAATAAAGTGATATCTTGTGTCTATGTGCTAGCTTCTATCATGATACACGGTACACCAAATTCTTGACAAGTGCTTGCGCATATTTATTGTCAACAAAAATTATTGTGGCAAATTAAACTCCTTCAACATCTTCTCAGCCAAATAGCATGACACATACATGATGTCGCTGCCACGTATTTAGCTTCACAAATTGAGAGTGTAACAATAGATTGTTTCTTTGAACTCCACGAAACAACACAATCACCCAAGAAAAACACAAAACTAGATATGTTTTTTCTATCATCAACATCTCCCGCATAATCACTATGACAATATCCCATAAGGTTAAAATTATCAGAAGAAGAATAAAATAGCACAAGGTCGATCTTACCTTTTAGGTAATGAAGAACTCTTCTAGCGACGTTATGTTACCCATTTCAAAAAGAAAAAAGAAATTCTTCTAGCGACCTTCAAGTAAGTGGAGGTAAGAGCTTCCATGAAGCGATTTACTATTCCAACTACAAAGAGTATATGGTCTTGTACATGTTAAGTATCTCAGACTTCCCACGAGACTATTGAAAAAAAAGTGGAGTCTACCTTTTCACCATTATCAATCTTTGACAATTTGTTCCACTTTCCATTGAGTGTTCACAAGGTTGCAATCGAACATGTTGAACTTGTTCAAAATCTCCTTTGTATAACTTTCCTGAAATATGAAGATGCCTTCCTCCATTTGCTTCACTTTTAGGCCCAAGTAATATAACATGAGCCCTATGTCGGTCATCTCGAACTCAAGGGATGTAGCTTTTCTAGAAAGCTTCAAACAAAATCGGGTTGTTACTCATCCAATAAGATCATCAATATAAAAGCAAACAATCAGAATATCTCTGTTAGTATGAACATTAATGTAAAGAACATATTCATGGAGACAACGAGTAAACCCACTGTCTTGAAAATACTTATTGATGCAACTATCCCACACTTGTGAAGCTTGCTTCAATCCATAAAAGCTTTCTTCAACCTCAACACTTTATCTTCGTGATTCTTGACCATAAAGCCCAATGGTTGCTCCACATAGACTTTCTCTCCAAGATACCCCATTCAAGAATACCGGTTTCACATCTAATTGATGGATCTTCCACTTTATTTGCGCCGCCGAAGAGATCAGCAAACGGATCGTCTCTATGCGGGCAACAAGTGCACATACTTCCTCGTAATCGATGTGATACCTTTGCTTGTAACCTTTAGCCACAAGTCTTGCCTTGTATCTCCCCATGAGCATTTTTCTTCACCTTGTATACCCAATTTACTCCAATTACTTGATGATCCTTGGGAAGAATTGTTAACTCCCAAGTATTGTGCTTCTCTATTGATTGGATTTCCTCCTCTATGACTTGTCTCCACCTTTTGCATGTAACAACTTCATCAAAACTTATTGGTTCATTATCAACAAAGAGACCACACAAAAAAAAAAGGGGAGATTTGTGGGATCAAAGTTTGGTAGTCATATTTGTGAATATTGACAGCCAAACTTTGTGGAAATTGATAGTAGGATTTAATAGCCAAACTTTGTGGAAATTGATTGTTCATTTATGTCATTAGTGATGCAAGCAAGAGGTTTAACAACTCTATAAATAGAGTAGCAAGTTAATATTTAAAAACACACCAAAATCACCGAAAGAAATAGAGAGTAATCTAAAGACTATATTCAGTAGTCTTCAAGAAATTGATGTCGGAATAATACTGTAGTGAATTGTATGAAACAAAAGAATATTCTTCATTTAGAAAGTGTGGTAGTCTTTGAAACCATCAAATTATAATCACTGGTATTAAAAACTTTGCTTGGATAGTACTCTATATGAGACAAGGTATAGTTCTATTAATTGATTTCCAGTATGAACACAAAAGGCGGGAGAGAGGGCAAAAGAAGGAAAGTTGCTTATCTGAAGGGGAAGGAAAAGTGGCTTTAAAATCAAACACCCCTGACATGTGTTCTCCACCGGAGTTTAGACCTCAACCTCTTGGTTTGGAGATTTTACTTATTTTCCAAACTTTCAATATTTTAAACTTAGAAAGACTTGAGACTTCTCTCTAAGTAAAGAAAGCCAGCAGAATGGAGACATTGTAGTGCTAGACCAAATTTACCAGCAAACAGTTGAAAACAATACGTTTGATAGGAAAAGGAGCCATAGCACCCTCTCTACCCTCCTTGTCAAGTTGTTCAAGAGCGAAAGGACATAGTGAAAGAAGCAACATCTAAAAGGGAAAAAAAAACTCTTCTCTTTTTCATTTCATAATAATAAAGGTAAGCAATCTCGCCATGCGTCAAGGATTGGATAACAAGCACAATTCTTACTAGTTATCTGCACAACTTCATTTTTATCCCATTAGAACATTAGGACATTTATCCCACAAAAGAACCCTTAATCAATCAAAACTCAAGAGGTCTTAGAGAAACTAACACTTAACAGGCTTTTTCTGCAATTGCGCCAAAGTTTGCCATTTTATTATGAAGATTTCATCAACAATCTTAAGGGCAATTAGGATTTGTGCCAAGAGCTTGAGAGACAAGTTGCGCCAAAATACTTAGACTACCATAAGTGCATACCTCTTGGAAAGTTTATTTCATAGACCAGAGAAATACTGAGAAATACTATTTCCAGATGAGAGATAAAGGGGAAACTAAGATCCCTCGTAAGAAAATTCCCCATCATAACTCAACATCATCGGAATGGGAAAAAAAAAAAGAAGCCTAAAAAATCATTAAAACTAATGTGCAACAATTGCAGTTTTTTGCTGGTAAAAATAAACTAATTCTCACTATTCTTTGCAATAGATCATCTCATAAAGTATTTCCTGAACAATACTGAGAGTAAAGGAACCTCTAAAACTATAAAATTGCTCAGCTTGTCAATATAACATCCCAACATTTTACTTTAGCACTAGAAAACCCTCATAATCAATCCCAACAACTCAAAAATCTAAATTAGCCGCAACATTAAGGAACAAGAAGACATTTCCAAAAAGGAAACAAACTCACGATATTTCCGAAGTGGGTTCGATTGATTCGAGTTGCAAAGGGCAATGTTTGGAAATTCGAAGCCACCTCCATTTGTGAAATACAACTCAGGTCAAAAACTGCTCAACTCTGTATATGGGCCAGCGGAGGCAAGATATCATCAGTCACCATAAAGAAACTAGAAAGAAGAACTTAGGAGGGAGATATAATTACTTACTGTCAAATTTTTGGTGGAAGAGGACAGGCAGCTCTATCTTTTTACAGTGTTTCTATGATAAGGAAGTGATTTGAGGGAGGATCACGGCAAACAAAATACTACTCCCTCCCCGTCCCGTGGCACGTTTGATTTGGGGAAAAAATCAATGCTTATTAATAAATAATTATTTGAGTGGTAAAAAATTATTTTATTAAAGAGAAAAAAAATTAAATTAAATTAAGTTAATTTTTTCTTTTTGGAGCGGACTAAAAAGAAAAAAATTTTAAAAAAAAAACTTATGATTTAAAATTATTTGTATGATTGAGAATTATTTTATAAAAAATATAAAATTAAATTATTTTAATTCTAATAAGATGACAATATTTTCTAAACGAATGAGACGCCCAGAGGAAATAGTTGGGCTTACAAAATAGTTTAGTTTGGACACTTGAATAAAGTAGATTGTTAAGTGATAGAAAGAACTGTACAAATCTATATCTATATCTATCTATACTATATTAAAAGTGTGAAGATTCTTAGAAATGTTGTTTGAACTTTTTGCCCTTCATTAAAATACTATGTTTTAGATTAAATCGTTTTTTCACCAGTTTTCTTTAAATTAATATTTAATTATATTTATAATATTTACTTCTAAAATATATAAAAATAAGTGATAAAATAAAAACTTTTAAATCTTCCTTATTTGATTTACTTCTACTTCTTCCTTATTTGAATCAGAAAACCTGGAACCGCTAAGGAAAATCCTAATTTATCTGGATTCTAATTAGGGATAGAATCTCTATATATAAAATCTTTACAAATAAATAAAAAATTGAATAGAATTATATAGTTATTTTACATATAAGTTATACTATTTTTCTTTTGAAATTTTTACCTCTATAAATCTCACATTGGTTAATTTTTTCATGTGTCGTATTTTGTATTTATCTATTTAGATCATTTAGTTTCTAATAACGTGATTTTAGTTTATT
>JBCEWC010017661.1:0-12379 GCA_038996855.1 Solanum aculeatissimum
CCTGGAAAGTAGTGGATTTACCTCATGGAAAGAAAGCAATTGGATCAAAATGGGTGTATAAGATAAAGTACAAGGCCAATGGGGAAATAGAAAGATTTAAAGCAAGGTTGGTGGCCAAAGGGTATAACCAGCAAGAGGGCTTGGACTATCATGACACATTTTCACCTGTAGCAAAAATGGTGATTGTTAGATGTGTCATTGCCTTGGCAGTTTCAAAAGGATGGTATTTATACCAAATGGAGGTATATAATGCATTCTTGCAGGGAGATTTAGATGAGGAAGTATATATGGAAATTCCTGAGGGATTCAAAAAAGAAAGTAGAACAAAAAGTTTGCAGACTACTAAAATCATTGTATGGACTTAAGCAAACATCCAGACAATGGAATATTAAGCTCACCACAACATTACTTACTACAGGTTTTACTCAAAGCTCCTATTATTATTCTTTATTCACCTTGAAAAGGAAGGAAGGGATGGTTATCATCCTAGTATATGTTGATGATCCACTTATTACCGGAAGTAATGAGGCCATGATTTGTGAAGCAAAAGAAGTGTTGCACCAACAATTCAAACTTAAGGATTTAGGAGAACTTAAATACTTCTTAGGGATTGAGGTGTTAAGATCTACACAAGGAGTCATATTAAATCAGAGAAAATACATTCTTGAGTTGATTTCTAAAACAGGTTTGGCTAGTGCAAAACCAGCATCTATTCCTCTGGAGACTAACATAAAATTGACTTCAGTTGAATTTGACAAGACTGTAGGGTTGACTAGAGATGTTGTTTTTAAAGATGTTACCTCCTATCAAAGATTAGTTGGCAAACTGATGTATGCAACCATTACAAGACCTGACACTAGTTATGTTATGCAGACATTAAGTCAATTCATGCAATCCCCAAATAAATCTCATCTTGAAGTTGCATATAGAGTGGTCAGATACTTTAAGGGCACAGTGGGACAAGGTATTTGGCTAAAAGCTAAAACCAACACAGAGTTATTTTGTGGGTGTGACTCAGACTGGGCTGCATGCCCTAATACCAGGAGGTCTATAACAGAATATGTGGTACAATTTGGTGAATCTTTAATATCTTGGAAGTCAAAGAAGCAACATACTGTATCTAGAAGCTCTGCTGAGGAAGAATACAGGAGTATGGCATCAGCTGTAGCAGAACTCACTTGGCTAGAGGGATTGTTTGCAGAGTTAAATGTTCTCATTCACAAACCTATTACAATATTCAGTGACAGTAAATCTGTCATCCAATTAGTAGCCAATCCCATATTCCATGAAAGAACCAAACACATAGATATTGATTGGCATTTCATCAGGGACAAGATCAAGGCAGGCCTAGTGAAAACTGTATATGTGCCCACTCATCAACAGACGCTGATGTACTTACTAAAAGCTTGAGTCAGGAGCAACATCAACACTTATTAAGCAAGCTTGGTGTGCTCAATATTATGCACCCTTCAGCTTGAGGGGGAGTGTTAAAAGTATTAGTTAGCATTAGTTATAAACACTGGTTACAGATTCTTTACTATTACATTGCATTAGTTTTTACTCCACTATTACACTGAAAGTTACTGTTATGACAGTTATGATTTAGTTAGTTAGTGATGTGAGATGGATTAGTGAGGTTAGTTAGAAGCTTCTAGATGACTCTAGATACAAGTACAAGCCTGTATATATAGCTGAAGTCATGAGTATTGTGTGAGGTATCACTACAGATTTATCTTCTTCAATGAAGTTCTCTCTTCTATAATGGTTCCTCTGTTCTTATCTAGCTTCCTCTGTTCTTATCTAGCTTCCTTTGTGATGAATTAGCCGGTTTAACAAAAATGCACATTTAAGATAAAATGAGGAAAAGTATTAAGATGGGATGAAGCCATTCTGGAAGATCCGTCCTGCTTATATTCAAACTCTCCAAGATCCGGTTCATCGTATCCAAGTTGAAAGAGATAAACTGAACAAGTATGGTTGTCCCTTGTTAGGATGTATTCTTAAACCTAAATTGAGGTTATTTGCTAAAAACTACAGTAGAGCTGAGTAACCACCACTAGAAAGAAAGAAAGAAAGAAAAGAGCTACATATTGATCCTTATGTCCATATCAAAGTATGAAATTTTAATCAGTCTAGTATGTATCTTTAAAATCCAAATAATAAAAAGTTTATCTCTATCATGATCACATTTTGAATGCTAGACACAACAAATTGAGAAGTAAATAGTAAATTTTCCTGCCTACTACTACACTTCAGTGCGCTTAAACAGCCATAAAACTTCAAATAAGACGCCTTTAGCCAAAAAGGAATTGCAACTTACGCTACTTTCTAGGGAATTACTGAAAATAAAAACATTATTTGTAAACAAAATTAAGTGACTGAGCTGAGCAGAAAGAGATGTTGAAAATACCTTGAGTGCCAAGTGAACTTCATTTTGTCTTTGCAATTCAGTCAAGGTGTCTAATACATCAGCCTTCAATAGCCTACTAAGTTTGTTTTTCAGTATCTCCTCTAATTTGTGGGGTGACTTGGCTAATTTCAGAGACTGGACAGCTTGTATTGCCTCTGAGGACAAAACCCTTGACCTCCACATGGGTTTTCTTGGTCCATTTCTCAACCCACACACAGTTGTCTCATTTTTCTTTGAAAAACTATTGAGTTGTCTCGTTGAAATTTGAACTTCTTTCAGAAACCCGATTTCACAAAATTGAATTCTGAGGGAACCCATTGAGGGATAGCGGAGCTTCTACTTAGATATAAAATATAATATTGTTGAAATTTCGCGTGCCTGACCATTTTTTGAATTTTGAAAACGGATTCTTACCGTTGTTTGGTTTGAATATTAATTATTATGAGATAACTTATCATGATATTATTTTTTATTGAATATTTGATTTATTACATAAATTTTAAGAATATGTTGCTTGTTTACAAAAATATCTTTCACTTTATTAGTTTTTAATATATATTTTTTGTTTACTTTAGTTATTTAATATTCATTTTTAAAATAAATTTTTCATCTTATTTAGCTTAAATATTTTTTGGTGTGCATTTTCATGATAATACCGTATGCATTTAAAATTAAAAAAAATTATTTAATTTACAAATAGAACTTGCATTTTTAAATTTGTTAAAGTAAAAAATGATTTATGAAAAATCAAAATATAAAAAACATAAGAATTAGTCAATAAAAATTATATATAGTGTAATTTTTTAATAGAAAAATAAGAAGAAGTATTATAAAAATAAGGAGTGAAGATTGTACATGTTAATATATTGTATTAAAAATAATATAAATATACAACGTGAGGTATAAAGGACATCATTGTCATTTACCCTTTTTATCCCGGGATAAGTTATCTCGGGATTAGTATATCACCCAAAAGGAGGGATAACTTATGCCGGTACTATTTGTTAGTCCCGGGATAAGTTATCCCACATTTGTCAACCAAACAACCATTTAAGTGTCACTAACTTTTTGTCCGGAGATTATTTTTTGTTATCTTTCACACCAAACGACCCCTTACATAATTAATTACCCACACCAAAAAACAAAAGAATTACACTTCGTTATGAAACTATAAAATAGTACTCTACCTACTAAAACAATTACGGCCTTTGAAATGGCATAATATTTAAAAAAAAAATTATCATCTAAAATAATTTATAAATATTTGTATAGTTGAAAATCATTTGAAGAACAAGAAGAATTTTAAAGTTAAATTGTTTTTAATCATCATAAGGTAATTTTAAAGTTATATCATTTTCAATCATAATAAGGTGAAATTTTTTAGGGACAGACTAAAAAAGAAAGAACGTCATATAAAATGGGACAAAAGGAGTAAAAAAACAAAAAGTAGAAAGGACAATTGTTTCTTTATAGGGAAAAACTGATAGTATATGCCTCGTTAAAATTTTACTGAAAAAATTCAAGGAAAAAAATTTTAGTAGATGAAAAAAATGCACACATCTGATAATATGCATTTTGGGTGTCTCACTAAAAGTTTTATGAGAAAAAATTATTGAGTTAATATTTTGTGAGGAAAAAAAAAGTACAGCATCTATTAACTCGCCGTAATGAGAATATCATTCCAAAAATTTGAATCTTCACATTCCCATCTTGTGCATCATCTCCTCAAAAGTTGTAATTGGTAGAAATTTTGTGAATAAATCATCCATATCATCTCTCAACAAATTTGTTGCACATTGATATCACTATTTTTCGGAACTCATATGTGTATAAAAGGTTAAATGAAATGTGATTCAATCTATCTCTTTTTACAAATCATCTTTTTAATTCTACTATGCATGTTGCATTATCTTCATAAAAAATTATGGATATTTTGTCTCATTTCAAATCATATTTTTCTCGAATAAGATGTATCATCGATCTCAGTCACACACATTCCCGACTTACTTTATGAATAACTATTATCTCAACATGATTTGATGGAGCATTTATGATAAATTGCTTTGTAGATCTTCAAGGTATGACAATACTCACATATAAATACAGAATATTTAAGATTGAGTCTTTTCATAATTAGATGAATGATTTGTGTATTCATAAACTAAACAATATTCTTAATGATAAAAACACTCATATCAAGATTTACAATTGAAATATTTCATTCTCTCCATATAAGAGTAAAATAATAGTTATAATAAGATATCTAAATACATTAATTGCACAAGATATGATATTTCAGGACCAATTAAAATTAACAAATTTTTCATTTCAACTTGTTTCAAAAAATAATTTTTTGCTTTTTTGAAAACTTTTCAAGAGATCCAATTCAAGACATCAACTTGATAACAATATGAAAAATTCTTGATTAATTTAATCCATCTGAGAATTATAAACAAATGTTTCAAAATTTTGCATATGCTTTAGGCATTTTTTATCCATAAGGAATTTTCATATCAATTTGTCAAGTGACAACATTCTATATTAAATACATGACAACTTCTACTTGATAATTATTTCTACACTAGCATGCTTTAATAGATCATGAAATTTATATCCTCATAATCTTTTATAATATTATGTTATATTTCAAAGATATCGTCAACAAACATCACTTAGTATCAGTTCATAATGCGACATAACATATTGAAATCTCATCGCTTCATTATATTTAGGTACTTACTCCTCTAATGAGATTTCATGAAGTGTTATGTCATAGGCTCTTCAGAAGCATATTATTTTTTTATTATGATTATTTTGATAATTCACTCCTCCACTTTTTTAAAAGTTATTTTATATAGAACTGATTAGTCTATTATGATTCATGGATATCATAAATTCTATCCTTCAATAAAAGTATTTACGATTAAATATAAAATCAATTTTGGATTAACAAATGATCCTAGCATTTGGCTTGAATTATCATTCACAATATACTTTTTTATGCTAGAAAAATTAGCATATATCTCAATCTATATTGGGTAATTTATTTTTGTGCATCGTGTTATATCTATTAATCATATACTACACATAAAAAATTATTAGATGAAAAATATTTGATTCTTGATCATGAACCAATTAAGAAGAAAAAATTAATTGATCATAATTTATTGTTTTGATGCATATAACTATTTTTTAATGCAATATATTATATTTTAGTCCAACACATGAAGTTTTGTTATCATAAGCAATGCTTCAACTATTTATTTGAGGCATATAACATCAATTAGTTTGGAGCTTAATCAACATTTATCATGATAATTTATTTTGATTACATATTTGTATGTTGTACTTTTAATTCAATTATTTTGAATAAGTTATTTTGTGAATGTCAAATTGCAGAATAACAATAAACGCACATGTGATTATCTATATGCATCTATATATAACATGACATATGAACAGAGTCATATTCGTCTTTTATACTTTTTAGAATTTAGAAAATTTAGTCCTAACATTAGTCGATCCAATCAATTTATCATGAGAACAAACAATAATTCTTGAAGAACATTCTAGTTCTTCAATATATATTGAATATTTAATAAACATATCTTCGGGATGAAAAAATTATTCATGCCAATTTGTAAACATATTTGTACGAGTATATTTTAAGTTTATCATGACATATATTGTAATACCTCAAAAGTTGAAAAGACAGAATGAAAAAAATATAGAAATTTTGATTTGGTGCAGGGTCTACAAGACCCATCTACGGATCGTAGATTGATTCATAAACTGTAGGTGATGATAGTAGATGTGTCATAAAACTTGAAAAATATTTTTAAGAAATTATCAGTGTTTATGACAAGGTTCTATGACTCGTGATTGATTTTGTAGGATGTAGATGAAACTCGTAGATGAGATTCAAGAGTTGGGAGAAGTGACCTCAAACAGGATGAAGGGTGTTTTACAAGTTGTTTAAAGTTTCATGAGTCATGATTTTTCATTTCGTAGAAGAGATTCAGAGGATATTTTTTGTACCTTGATTCTATGAATGGATAGGATGAGTCATAGATGATTCTATGAACTGTTGAAATGATTTTTTGGTTGAGATTCAAAACTAAAAAAATTGGCTTGATTTCTATGGACAGAGATTCACTGTCCATAAAAGGACTACAAATCATTAATGGGTCTCCTGATTCTATTGACAATAAATTTTCAAGATTATTTTAATTTTTTCTTATTCATTTAACTTTGATACTGTCTCATTTTTTATTATTCTAAGTGGGATTTAGGGGTTTTTATTATTCTAAGTGGGATTTAGGGGTTCTTATTAATCTAATCTCCCATTCACTTTGTTGCCCATCTAGATTAGAAATCTCTCTTTCTAGTATTTGTAACACCCAACAAGTTGAATGACTTGGGAATGAAAAGTTACAAAATTTAAAGACTGACATACTTCAGAGCTACTCTACGGCTCGTGAATGAGACCATGGGGTGTAGGAAGGTCTCGTGGCCTAAGTCCAAAAAGTTGAAAATTTTAGGTGTCTGAAAGTTATTCCACGATTAACAGGATGGACCGTAGATGGAACCACAACCCATCCAAACAGTCGTGAAAGTAACCCTTGAAGAGCTTGAATTTTTCTAAGTTTGGGAAGGTCTCATGAAGAAACTTACGGTCCGAATAAGGAACAACGAATCGTATTGTATTGTTATCTCGTGGTATATAAGGTACAATTTTCAGTAGCTCAACTTTTTGTGACACGAGTTCTACGAAGCCAAAGCACGAGCTGTAGTAGCTAATACGACCCATGGACAGGGTCTCGTGAACGACCCCATCAACTTTTAAGGAAATGTTTTTTGGGCATTTTCAATTCATTTAACTCCTAAAATATATCATTTTGGCCCTTGTAACTAACTTAACCGACCTAAATCCTATAAATTCTATTTCTAATTCATTCCATCTCATTCCCTCTCATAATTCTCTCAAAATTCACTCTGTAAGGATTTTCTCCATTGAAGTTAGGTTTGAAGGTTTGGCTTAAGAATTTTCAGAATTTCATCTTCAAGTTTTGTGATTCTCACTTGAGGTATGTAGGGCTTCATTCATGGATTAGTTTTATCCATGAAGTCTAATCTAAAACCTCATTTTTCTCAAAGTTTCATGATAATTTTTTATGGGCTTTTATGATATGATTCCAGATGCATGAATTATGATTATTCTATGGCTATTATTCTTATTTATGCATGAATTATAAATAATTACATGATTTCTATGATTTTAAAGTGAAAGTATATGATTATAAGTATGTGATGATTAGGGCTTGTTGAATTGATGTGGGTTCCTTTACTAATGATTCAAATTGATTTCAATTGCATAATTCCTCTATGAGTTTCATCAAATTGCATGGTTTTAACTCAATTGTTCATGAACCCACATGTGGCCCAAGTCTCTTATGATAAAACTATGGGTTTTCATGAATATGATCCTAAGTATGAAAAGATATGTTTTAATGATAATGATGATAATTTATGATGATAATGATGCTATGATGATGAGGGTAATTTAGACTCTAATGTTTATGCAATGATGATGATAAGATGGAGAGTATACCCACACTAAGTGAAAACTATGTAGATGGACTATTCCTATGATATGAGATGTTTCCAGGAAGATTATAATGACTATTTTACAAGCTATAAAAGCATGATTTTAATAAAGTATGAAGTATGTTGAAAGCTATGTATATGCATGATTTATGTATTCCGTAGGATATGACTTAACATTGGGAGGGCTTGGTAGATTCCAATGTCTCATAACTACATACCACCATAGGAATGATGTTCATGTTTATTTGCCTTAAAGGTGTGTTAATGGATCCATATAGCGTTAATAGACACTCACTATGCTAGGATAGAGCCTAAAGGATGAGGTCAAATAATGGGTCCTCACCGTGCTAGATAGAGCCCATATGATGAGGATCGAATCTACTTTGACAAAGTAGTCTCCTCTTTCACTCAATTAGAGGAAACATCTAGATTCCATGTAATAGTCCGCATGGACTTATTATCGGTTATGGTCTTATTCCCACATATGTATGCTAGGATATGAAAGGTTTTAAGGATACTTCTATTCATGATTTTTAAACATGCATTGCTCATTCATATTGTGTCCATACTCCATTGACTATCATTATGAATATTGATATTATGATATGATGTTCCTTGATGCATGTCATACCTACATACTTAGTATATTCCATGTACTAATACATATTTCTTTGCCTACATGATCTAACTATGTAGGTACAAACAACGAGACTACTCTTCCATTTCGTGGCTAGCTTCGGAGTTGAGTTTTTGAAGATGTTTTGGTGAGTTCCCTTGCTTCGGGAACAAACCCCTTTTATGATATTTTTCCTATTGAGACTTTATGACTTTTCTTTAATGTGTATATTGAGGGTGAGCTAGTAAGCTATGTTCTAGTCCCCACTCCCCACCAAGTTCTTCTGATGTAGAGACATGATTTGGACATTATGATTGATGTAAATTCTCCTAAGTGAAACTAAGATTCTATATGGATATGTTCCGCTTATGTATTTTCTTATGTTAT
This sequence comes from Solanum aculeatissimum, assembly GCA_038996855.1. NCBI lineage: Eukaryota > Viridiplantae > Streptophyta > Magnoliopsida > Solanales > Solanaceae > Solanum > Solanum aculeatissimum. Next base: position 9,021 of record JBCEWC010017661.1, read on the forward strand.
GCTTATTTTTTTATTATGTATGCTTATAACATGAACACGAGGCTTGGATAGGATGCCTTCGGGTGTCACATTTGTTGTGTCATGATAGGCCTTAGGTTCGTGTCGTGATAAAAGTTGTATCAGAGCACATGGTCTTAAAGCATCTTAGGGAGTCCAACATGTTGCATCTAGTAGAGTCTTATTCACAGGTGTGAAGCGCACCACATCCATGAGCGAGAGGCTATGAGATGTTTAGGAAATCTTCACTTCTTTTGTGATCTATGTCGCGCCTTCAAGACACTCATTCTCTAACGCTTGTCCTTTGATATTTTCAAAAGATGACTCCATGATATGCTCCATTTTCTCAGGGATTTGATGCTCATGAGGACCAAGATCCTCCGGCTCCTCAAGTTCCTCAAGGACCACAAGTTGATCAAGTTACCAATGATGAGTTTAGGGTCGGTATCACTATGTTCGCTTAAGTTGTTGCTTCTCCCAAGACTTTGACTCTAGCCTCTAAGATAAGAGATTTTTTCTAGGATGAATCCCCTAGAGTTTCATGGTTCCAAGGTGGATGAGAATCTACACCAGTTCATTAATGAAGTTTACAAGGTGGTGGAGATTATGGGGGTGTCTTTCGAGGAGAAAGCCAAATTGGTGGCTTTCAACTTAAGAGGGGTTCTCAACTTTGGTTTCACACAATGGAAATCTAAGATAGTTGAATAAGGGTGTATTGATTGAAATATGTTTAAGGGCACTTTCCTTGATCGTTCCTTCCCACTTGAACTATAGGAAACTAAAGTGATGGAGTTCATAAATTTGAGGCAAGGTGGTGGGAGTGTGAGGGAGTATGCCCTCAAGTACACAAAATTGTCCAAGAATGATCCTTCCTTATTGACCAACTCTAGGGCCCGCATGAATAAATTCATCTTGGGTGTGTCTGACTTGGTGAAGATGGAGTGTATGGCTGCGATTCTCATTAAAGAGATGGACATTTCTAGGCTCATGACATATGTGGAACAAGTGGAGAGTGAGAAAATTCAAAATATGGGGATGGGGGATTCTAAGAGGGCTCGATATGATGGTGGATTTTCTCATGCTAAGTCTGGTGGTGGTCATTTCCAACAAGGTCAAGGATCGCCCGAGGGTGCTTTTCAAAGGGTTGACAAAGAAAGGATGTCTAACCCTAAGGCTCAAGGTGAGGTTGTGAAGGGTGGTGATATTCCTCCTAGGTGTCCCAAGTGTGGGAGGAACCATGCTTGTGAATGCTTGAAAGGTTCTGGTGCATGCTTTGGTTATGGAAATATGGGACACAAGATTGTCGAGTGTCCTAATGTTGCTAATAAGAGTAAAGAAGGAAATCCACAAGGACAAATGGTTCAAAAAGGGAAACTCTAACAAGGTGCCCAAGCTCAAGGAGGTGGTCCATGTGGTAGTTAGTTCTATGCTTTGTATGCTAGGCAAGAGGTTGAGGAGTCTCCTGATATGGTTATTGGTATATTAAAAGTCTTTCTTCATGATATATATGCTTTGCTTGATCCCAATAATAATATGTCTTTTGTTACTCTTTACCTTGCCATAAAGTTTGATGTGTCTCTGGATGTCTTATTAGAACCTTATTTGGTCTATGCTCCAATTGGTGAGTTAATCCTACCCAAGAAAGTCTATAGAAATTGTCCTGTGTCGGTCTTGCATAAAGTCTTTTCATGTGATCTTGTTGAACTTGATATGGCCAATTTTGATGTTATTCTTAGTATAGATTGGTTGCATGCATCCTACACTTCTATTGATTGTAGAACCCATAAAGTCACATTCTAAGTTCTTAATGAACCTATCCTTGAATGGAAGGGGAATAAATTCAGTGTTTAAGGGAAAATTTGTTTCTTATGTGAAGGCTATGAAAATGATTTCTAAAGGTTGCATATATCATGTTATTCGAGTCATAGATGTTGAGTCCAATATTTCGATGCTTGATTCGGTCTCTATAGTTAATGAGTTTTCTAATGTCTTCCCTGATGAATTTCCTGGTATTCCTCCCTTAAGGGAAATCAACTTTGGTATTGATATTTTACTCGACATTCGACCTATTTCTATACCTCCATATCGAATGACCCCAATAGAGTTGAAAGAATTGAAGGAACAATTAAGGGACTTACTTGATAAGGGATTCATAAGGCCTAGTGTGTCCTTATGGGGTGCTCCCGTATTTTTTGTAAGGAAGAAGGATGGTTCACTTCTAATTTGCGTGGATTATAGGCAATTAAATAAGGTGATTATAAAAACAAGTATCCACTTTCTAGGATCGATGACCTATTCAATCAACTACAAGGTGCAAACTACTTTTCTAAGATTGATCTCTGGTCCAGATATCACTAATTGAGGGTAAAGGAGGATGACATTCCTAAAATTCCCTTTAGAACTCGGTATGGTCACTTTGAATTCTTTGTTATGCCATTTGGACTAGCGAATGCCTCCGTCGCTTTCATAGATTTGATGAATAGGATCTTCAAGCCATATTTGGATATTTTTTATAACGACCCAAAAAATTTCAAACTTTGTAATGGTTGGTCAAGGTTAGTGTTGAACTAGTCATGGTTGAATTCTGGTAGCCATGGATCATATTTAAGTGGCCGGATTCAAGGGAATCGTTTCGGTGGAAAATTGTAAGGCTGTTTAGGCATCACTAACTTTGAGAGGTCATATCTTTTGGTACGGGATAAAATGTGTGGGCTATTATATATCAAATCAAATCTCTTTGAGTTATCTTCACATCACAACTAGTTTCACTCAATTCGGAGTTCGGATGTGCAAGCTACGACCCTGGAAGTGTGACTGCCCGTAATTGGAAGTAATTTGGAAAAGGGTCTAAGGGTGGGACCACAGACCGTTTGGTGGTCCACGGTCTGTGGTGGTGTTAGTGGGTTTGTCCAGTATACTCCTAGGGGTTGGGGTCCAGTACATGGACCAAGTGTGGTCCTACAGGCCACTTCAAGATCTGTATGACCCTTCACGACCAGTGAAGGGTCACGTGAGTTGATCCAGAAAGTTTTGCCAAGGTTTGGAGTTGGACTTCGGACTAAGAGATGCTCCACGGACCAGTAAATGGATCGTGTTTAGCTACACGGTATGTGAGGCCCCTCATGGGTTGGTCCAGAAAGTCCCTCGAGAGTTCAAGCCGAAGCCGAGACCAAGTGAGGTCTCACGGAAAGGTTCACGGTCCGTGAGCCTTTGGATGGCCACTGGGTGCCTTCCGTGGTGCACTGTGTTTAGTGATCCCCTCCGTTTCATTAATGGTTAATTCATAATTTAATTAGATCCTATTCTCTTTTTAGCCTTTCTAAGGTCTCCTAACACCCCTAAATCAAACCCTAATCCCCTTT
>JBCEWC010017662.1:0-12379 GCA_038996855.1 Solanum aculeatissimum
AGCTCACATGGATTTGGATGTCGGTTATGGTTCCATCCCCTCTATATTATAAGCATTATGGCATTTCATGCATCATGCTTTTCATGGCATATTGATATACTGTGCTTTCTTATATTCACTTCTATAGATGTAACCTTGCCATGTAGGTTATTATAGGTTCACGTGCATAGGCATTTGCATGCCTGCATACTTAGTACTTTATTTTGCTAACCCATACTCTTGTCTACATGTTCTAACCATATAAGAATCAGAGATGAATTTTATATTCCACCGGGCGACGTGTGATCATCTCAAAGTCTATTGCTTGTGGTGAGCCCTTTTGTTCAAGGGAAATAGCCACTTTCTATCTAGCTAGTATTGCTTTTACCTTTCTTTACTTTTGTATTGTGGGTGAGCCTCAAACCATATCAAGGTCCCCTTATCTTATGTAGAGGCTTGTTGGATAAATTATACTCTTATACGTTGAATTGTATTGTTTGGATATTATGGCTATTGAGACATTATGATTTATAAGATTTAGTTATGGAAATGGTATTTATTATGTTGATGACATGATGTTGGGATTGTGTGTTGATTATGTGCTTATGTGGAAAGTCCCAAAACCCCGGTGTTCCCCCATAGCTTAATTCCTACCTACCCGCCCCTTAGAAATACTTGCTATGTACTATGTGATTCATGCTCATTCTATTCCCGGCAACATCCCCAAATCTTGAGTCCAAAGCCCCGTTATCCCCTTAGAATTATGTGTTATGTGTTTACGTTTCTGCGCTTTTGAACCGATGATGTGTGTGATGATGCTATGATAGCTTGATCGAGGACTTTCAGGTTCTCCTTCGCCATGTCACATCTAGGCCCCCTTATCCGGGTCATGAAAAATATGGTATCAGAGCCCTAGGTTTGTAAATGATCCTCAGAGTCCAACATGCCGCGTCACTTAGATTTCATGGGTATGATGCGTGCCATACCTAGGAGTGAGAGGCTACGATGACGTTTTAGAAACTTGTCACTTTATTATCCATTATGTCGTGCCTTGTACTAATTATGAAACTTCCCTAAACTCTTGGTTCTTGTCGCTCTTTCGGAATATGCCTCCCCGAAGAGCTCTCATCCCCGTCAAGATCCTGAAATTAAGGAACAAGCCCCTCGGGCACCGGTAGAGAAACATGTGTCCCATGCTGAGTTCAGAAATGTGGTGTCGATATTGGCCCAAGTTGTGGCCAACCAAGCCTGTTTGGTGAATCCCATGAACATTGGTACTCCGACTTCAAGGGAAAGGGATTTAACCCGTATGAACCCTCCAGAGTTCTATGGCTCTAAGGTTGATGAAGATGCTCAAGAGTTCATTAACGAATTCACCAAGGTTTTGACTATCATAGGAGTGAGCTCAGGAGAGAAAGCCGAGTTGGCCGCTTATCAATTAAAGGATGTGGCCCAAGTATGGTATGGTCAATGGTTGGTTGAACGGGTTGTGGATTCCAAGGTTGGATGGGAGGAGTTCAAAATGGCTTTCCTTGATCGTTTCTTTCCACTTGAGCTTAGGGAAGCAAAAATGATCGAGTTCATCAATCTCTGGCTAGGTGGTACGACCGTGAGGGACTATGCCTTCAAGTTTACTAAGCTCTCCAAGTATGATCCAATGCTTATGTATGATCCCTGTGCAAGAATGTACAAGTTTATTTTAGGTGTTTTGGACTTTGTGGTGAAGAGATGTAGGACCACGATGCTCGTCCGTGATATGGATATCTCTCAGCTCATGACTTATGCCGAGCAAATTGAGGGAGAAAAACTTAAGGAAAGAGGAGTGCATGAAGCTAAGAGGGCCCAGTTTGATGATAGGTTCTCCAACTCTAAGTACAATGGAGGTTTTAGCCGATTCCACCAAGGCCAAGGTTCTAACATAAGGGTTTCTAATCCGAGAGTGCCTCCTCCTAAGGCACAAGTTAGGGGTGGTATCCAAATTCCTCTTTGTGGCCAATGTGGGAAGCATTATATGGGATATTGTAGAAGGGCCTCGGGTGCTTGCTACGGATGTGGTGGTTTGGACCATAAGGTTTTCGATTATCCAAGGGGTGCCAAGAAAGATCAAGTGGCTCCCGGTGGTCAAGGGCCGCCAAAGGCTCCGATTGGTGGTGCTCCAAGGAACAACTGGTTCTATGCTCTCCATGCCAGATAAGAGGTGGAGGAAGCTCCGGACGTCTTGACTGGTATGTTAAAAATCTTTGATTTTGATGCTTATTCTTTACTTGATCCGGGTGTAAATTTATCTTTTGTGACACCTCTTTTGGCTGTTAAATTTGGTGTGAGTTCTGAGACCTTGAGGGAACCTTATTTTGTGTATACTCCCATGGGTGATTCTATTGTTTCCCGGAAGGTGTATCGTGGTTGTCCCATGTCGGTGTTGCATAGAGTATTTCCCGGTGACCTTGTAGAACTTGAAATCTATGATTTTAATGTCATTCTTGGGATTGATTGGTTACATGCATCATATTCCTCAATTGATTATAGAACTAGGTGAGTTAAGTTCCAAATGAACCCGTGTTGGAGTGGGAGGGTAGTGATTCAGTGGTTAAGGGTCGATTTATTTCCTACCTTAAAGCCTGGAAGACGATTGGTAAATGTAACAACCCAAAAATTTCTGAAACTCCTTATGATTGGTCCTGTATGATTTACTACTGGTCATGGTTTAAATTTGGTAGCCACGCGTTAAGTTTAAGTGGCTGAACGCAAAACAGATCATTTTGGGGCCTAGAGAGGCCGTTTGGACAGTGAGCTTCACAGAACCATAACTTTTGATGCGTGTTGAACCATGTGGAATACTACATATGAAATTGAATCTCTTTGAAATATCTTCGTAACTCAACTGGTTTCACTCGATTCGGAGTTCGGATGAGGAAGTTATGACCCAAAGAGTGAGACTGCCTGAAATTTGAAAGACTTTTAAAATAGGCCCTGGAAATGGCCCAAGGAATGGGATATGGACTGTGGTACTGTTCGAGGTCCGTGTGGAGTTCTGTGAGATGGTCTAGAGAGCATGGGGTAGCCAGGACCCACCCCACAAACCAAGTTAAGGTCCACGGACCACCCCACGGTCCGTGAGACCTCAAAGGGACCGTTTGGTGGTCCGTCAAGTGGGACAAAACCTTGCCAAGGTTGTGGCCAGCCTGAGGGACCAAGTCATGGTCCAAGGACAGGTGGACGGTCTGTGAGAGGTGGGACAGACCGTCTGGTCCACCATGTGACCCTGTGTGCTGAAATTTTGTCCGCCTCATTAAGGGTTAAGTCATAATTTGGTTGATCCTTGGGCCGTTTTTAGGCTTCCTAAAGTCTCCTAAACCCCTAAATCAATCCCCAAACCCTGATTCTTCCATTCAAACTCTCCTACATTCACTTTGGGAATTCTAAAATCCTCTTAGCTTCCATTGAAGAAAGCTTGAAGAATTTGGGGAAGACTACCTTGAACAAGTTTGACCTTGCAATTTGTTGGTGAAATTAAGGTATGTGGGACTTGATTCAAGTATCCTCTTTCATCCTTGAATACCCTAAGAACCCTAACTCTTTAAATTTGATTTTAAGCTTTCAATTAAGTTATGGGTTCTTCCAATATTGTTGTAGATTAGTGTTGGGATTTGTGTGTTGTAGTTTTTAGGTGATTTAAACATAATTTTAACCTTAAATTCATGAATTTTCATTGAAACCCTTATTGATCAACTTGCATGTCCCCTTTCATGATTTAATTAAGCATGGGTAACTTGCATTACGACTTATTCATGGATTTCTACATGTCTTAAGATGAATTATCTTTCAAATTGTGAAATTAGGTTTGAATTCTATTGCCCATGTTCTTGATCATCATTCATGGCATATGCATGGTTATGGTTATGATGAAACTTTTTATGAAACTCATGTTTTAAATGATTATGATAAGGTATGTAAGGCTTGTGATCACATAGTCTCCATGTTATGGCTCTATGAGCATTATGGGTGCTTGCACCATCTTGACATGTTCCAAGGTTTGATATGATAAGCTATGTAGATAGGCTACTCTTATTGCATTGACAAGATATGATCATGAAACATTTTGTAAACTCTTGATAGCCTTTGGCTTAAGCATGAACATGATTTGAACATGGTGTCATTTTGACCTAGTATGTATGTTTTGAAAGTGAATGTAAGTTTTCCGATTTAAATGTTGCATGTACCTATACGTATTCCCGTTGGATAAGACTTAGCACCGAGGGATTTGAGGCGGGTGGACTATCTCCACAGGGTCCATACTCCTTTCCGTCAAACGATGTGCCATCATGGGTTAATTCCTTACATAGGGAACTTCGTCATGTTACCCCTTGTTTCAAGGGTGTTTAGGGTACTACTTGGCAAGTAGTCCAGGTAGGGTAGTGGCTCGCTTGGGTCTTTTTGTTTTGTCGGTTGAGGTTATATCCCCGCTATATATATGATCATAGGATTGCATCTCATGCATCATGCCATGGCATATTGTTATATTACTCTTTAGCTACGTGCATTCCTTTCGTATTACTTTATCCCCTTGACATGTTGCTTGTTCACACTATACTTGTCATATGCATTGCATGCCCCCATACTTAGTACTTTACGATGCTAACCCATACTCTTATCTACATGTTCTAACCATGTAGGGACCGAGGGTGATATATACATTCTACCAGATGACGCTTGATCACTTGTTGAAGACTTGCTGGTGGTGAGCCCTTTTGTTCAAGGGCAATAGCCACCGTCTATCTACCTATTTAATATTATGTTATTTCCTTTCTATCTCTTGAGGGTGAGCCTCAAACTTGTAGAGGCCCCGCTCATTTATGTTTAGGCATTGTTGGACAATTCTATACTCTTGTACGTTTGACTTGTATGTTGAACGTTTAGTTATATTATATGATACTATTTGTCTTGGCTTATGATCATGTCTCTCTTGTCAATGCTTATGGGAACTTGGCTTATTAGTCTTGATTATGAAGATGGTCATTTATTATGCATATGATATGAATGTTGAGGATTTGAATGACTATGTGCTTAAGTGGTAAGTCCCATAACCCCGGCATGCCCCATAGTTGAATTTCTCTTCCCCATGCCCTTAAGTATTATTGTTATGTGTTTCGTGAATTCATGTTTACCCCATTATCGGAAATGTCCCCATAGCTTGGGTCTCAAGTCCCAAATCCCATAGAGCTTATGTGTTATGTGTTTAGCTTCCGCATTTCTGAATCGATGATGTGTGTAATGATGTTATGATGGCTTGATCGAGGGCCTTCGAGTCCTCCTTCGCCATGTCACATCTAGGTCCCCCTATTTGGGTCATGACAAAATGGTATCAGAGCCCTAGGTTTATAAATAATCCTCGAAGTCCAACATGCCGCGTCAAGTAGAATCTTATTCATGGGTGTGTTTTGCACCATACCTATGAGTGAGAGGCTATGGCGACGTTTTAAGAATTATCTTGTTTCACTTTTTCCTTATGTCTTGCCATGATACCTTGCGATGTCTCCTTCTAAACTTTGGTACGGTTGTCACTCTTTCAGAAAATGCCTCCAAGCAGAGCTCTCCTAGTCTATCCGGTGAATCCGGTAGACTTTGGCACTCTAGCCTCAAGAGTGAGGGACGTCACTCGTATGAGCCTGCCGAAATCCTATAGTCCTAAAGAAGAGAGGGTGCATAAAGCTAAGAGGGCCCGACTTGATGGTGGATTCTCAAAAGTCAAGGGTGGTGGATTTGGCTGATTCCAACAGGGTCGAGGCTCTAACATGAGGGTTTCCACTAAAGTGCCTCCTCCTAAGTCATAGACTAGGAATGGTCCCCAAACTCCTCCTTGTGGTTGATATGGAAAACGTCATAAAGGCAGTTGTAGAAAGGCCACGGATGCTTGTTTTAGATGTGGTAACATGGATCATATAGTTGCTAACTTTCCAAGGAAGGTTAGGAGAGACCAAGTGGCTGGGGTTAGAGGTGAACTATTACGACATAAGTGTGGTCGATGTGGGAAGAATCACGAGGGTGCATGTAGAAGAACTCTAGGTGCTTTCTTTGGGTGTGGTCGTTTGTACCACAAGATCCGTAACTACCTAGAGAATGAAAAAAGGGATCAAGTGACTGTGGTTGGTGGTGCTCCTAGGAAAAATTGCTTTTATGCTCTTCATGGTCTCCAGGAGGTAGAGGGAGCTTCGGATGTCGTCACGGGTATGTGAAGAATATTTTCTTTCCTTGATGCATACACTTTACTTGATTTGGATGAAACTTATCTTTGGTGACTCCTTAGTTGGTTATGGGATTGGTGTGAGTTCCAAAACCTTGGGGTCAGATAATTGTGATGTAGTACTTAGGCTGGAATTTGTAAGGGAGAGTTCATCTTATGGTATGGGGTAGAGGTGTGAAGGGCTAGGCTTGAAATCGGTTTTAAAGGTTATGATATGAGTGTTCTTTATCATCCCGAAAAGACTAATATGATGGTGGATGCACTTAGTAGACCTTCTATGAGGAGTGTAGCACATGTGGAAAGGGGGGAAGAAAGAGGTAGTAAAGGATGTGCACCGTTTGGCTAGGTTGGGTGTAAAATTGTCTGAATCCGACAATGGTGGCATCCTGGTGTAAGTGGGTCCGAATCTTCCTTGGTAGTGGATATTAAGGCTAAGCAAGATTTAGATCCGTCTTTGGCTGAATTGAAGAAGTTGGTTGTCGAAGGTAAGGTTGGGGTTTTCTCCCAAGGGGGAGATGGTGTGCGTCGGTACCAAGATCGATTGTGTGTTTCGAATGTTAATGGTTCGAGGGAGACTATTATGAAAAAGGCTCACAATTCACAAAATCCTATTCACTCGGGATCTACCAAAATGCATCAAGATCTGAAAGGTTGTGTTAGTGGCATGGTATGAAAAGAAATGTGGCTAAATTTGTGTCAGAATGTCCTAATTGCCAATAAGTGAAAGTAGAACAGCAAAGGTTCGGTGGCTCGACTCAAGACATTGAGACTCCTACTTGAAAGTGGGAGAATGGAAGTATGGGTTTTGTTGTCGGGTTACCCCATAGTAGAGGGTGATTTGATCCTATAAGGGTGAGTGGATATGTGTACTTGGGTAACAAGGGGCAAGTTGAGCCCGAGGTATGTCGGAACTTGTGAGATGGTGGACCGGGTTGGCAATGTAGCTATTCGGTTGGACTTGCCTTTGGAAATAAGCTCTACTCATCGGGTTTTGCATGTATCTACATTTAGGAAGTTGGTTGGTGACCCCAAGGATACTACACCTTTGGAGAATGTGACTATTGAGGAGAACTTGAATTATGAGAAAGTACCGGTGCGGTGAAGGCTTTGGATGGACTTAGTACTTTATTGTGCTAACCCATATTCGTAATACTTTATTGTGCTAACCCATATTCTTTTCTACATGTTCTAACCATGTAGGGATCGAGGGTGATATATACATTCTATCGGACGATGCTTGATCACTTATTGAAGACTTGCTAGTGGTGAGCCCTTTTGTTCAAGGTCAATAACCACCATCTGTCTACCTATTTCATATTATGTTATTTCCTTTCTATGTCTTGAGGGTAAGCCTCAAACTTGTCGAGCCCCGCTCATCTATGTTGAGGCATTGTTGGACAAATCTATACTCTTGTACATTTGAATTGTATGTTGAACCTTTGGTTATATTATATGATATTATTTGGCTAGGCTTATGATCATGTCTGGCTTTTCATGCTTATGGGAACTTGGCTTATTAGTCTTGATTATGAAGATAGTCATTTATTATGCATATGATATGAATGTTGAGGATTTGAATGATGTGCTTAAGTGGTAAGTCGCTCAACCCCAGCATGCCCCATAGTTGAATTCCTCTTCCCTTTGCCCTTAGATATTATTGTTATATGTTTCGTGAATTCATGTTTACCCCATTCTCGGAAATGACCCCATAGCTTGGGTCCCAAGTCCCAAATCCCAAATCCCATAGAGCTTATATGTTAAGTCTTTAGATTTCCCATTTCCGAACCGATGATATGTGTAATGATACTATGATGGCTTGATCGAGGGCCTTAGGGTGCTCCTTCACCATGTCACATCTAGGCCCCATATTTGGGTCGTGAAAGTAAAGGGTGCATCAACCACATCATACGGGTTAGAGATATGGAGGGTGAGTCACCTAGGCTTGAATCGGTTCTGATGGTAAAAGAGTTCCCAGATGTGTTTCTCGAGGATTTGCCTGGTATCCCTCCCGATAAAGAAGTAGATTTTAGTATATACCTTCTTTCGGATACTCAACCCATTTCTATCCCTCCTTATCGTATGGCCCCGGTAGAGTTGAAGGAATTGAAAGACCAATTGAAAGATTTATTATAAAAAGGGTCTATTAGACCTAACATTTCACCTTGGGGTGCTCTGGTGTTTTTTGTGAGGAAGAAGGATGGGTCTCTCCGGATGTGGATTCATTATTGGCATTAAAACAAGGTGACCGTTAATAACAGGTATCTATTGCCTAGGATTGATGATTTGTTTGACGAACTTCAAGGAGCTACTCATTTCTCCAAAATAGATCTTCGTTCGGGTTATCACCAATTGAAGGTGAGGGAGTGTGATATTTCAAAAATAGCTTTCTGGACTCGTTATGGTCATTTTGAATTTATGGTGATGTCATTTGGGTTGACAAATGCTCCGATGATTTTTGTGGATCTTATGAATCGGGTATTCAAGTAGTTCCTTGATAATTTTTTTGTGGTCCTTATTTATGATATTTTGATCTACTCCCATAGTGAACAAGAGCATATGGGTCATTTGAGGTTGGTGCTCCAAACTTTGAGAGAAAAACAATTGTATGCCATATTTAGCAAGTGCGAGTTTTGGTTGGGAGAAGTTGCCTTCCTTGGTCATGTGGAATCCGGTGATGGCATCAAGGTTGATCCTAAGAAAACCAAAGCGGTGAGGGATTGGCCTAGACCATTGACTCCTTCGAATATTAGATGTTTCCTTGGTTTGACTGGCTATGATAGAAGGTTTGTCGAAGGGTTTTCTTCTATAGCATCTCCATTGACCAAATTGACTCAAAAGAAATAACGTTTGTGTGGACAAATGAATGTGAGAAAAGTTTCTAAACTTTGAAGGATTGACTTACATCAGCTCTGATTTTGACTTTGCCAAATGGGTTAGACGGGTTTGTGGTTTATTGCGATGCATCACGTATTGGTTCGGGTTATGTGCTTATGGAACATGGCAAGGTGATAGCATATGCTTCCCGACAATTGAAGGTGCATGAACAAAATTATCCGACTCATGAGCTTGAGTTAGCGGCGGTAGCTTTTGCTTTGAAACTTTTGCGGCATTATTTGTATGGAGTGCATGTAGATGTCTTCACTGATCACAACAACTTACAATATGTGTTCACCCAAATGAATCTTAATTTGAGGCAAACGAGATGGTTAGAACTTCTTAAAGATTATGATATGAGTGTCTTTTTTCACCCTGGCAAGGCCAATATTGTGGCGGATGCTCTTAGTAGACTTTCTATGGGGAGTGTAACACATGTGGATGAGGGAAAGAAAGAGATAGCAAAAGATGTGCACCGGTTGGCTAGATTGGGTGTGAGGTTGACCGAATCCGACAAGGGCAGGATCCTTATGTAAGGTGGGTCTGAGTCCTTTTTGGTAGTTAATGTTAAGTCTAAGCAAGATCTAGATCCTTCCTTAATGGAGTTGAAGAAGTTGGTTGCCGATGGAAAGATTGAGGTTTTCTCCCAAGGGGGAGATGGTGTGCTTCGGTACCAAGACCGTCTATGTGTTCCAGATGTGGATAGTTTGAGGGAAATCATCATGAAAGAGGCTCACAATTCATAATATTCTATTCATCCTGGATCTACCAAGATGCACTGAGATTTGACAGAGTTGTATTCGGGGCATGGTATGAAGAAGGACGTGGCTAAATTTGTGTCGGAATGTCTTAATTGCCAACAAGTTAAAGTGGAACATCAAAGGCCCGGTGGTTTGACCCAAGACATTGAAATTCCTACTTGGATGTGGGAGGATGTGAACATGGACTTTGTAGTTGGGTTGCCTCGTACTCGGAGACAATTTGATTCCATATGGGTTGTGGTTGATAGAATGACCAAGTCGGCTCACTTTCTACTGGTCAAGACAACCTATAATGCCGAGGAGTATGCTAAGGTGTATATTCGGGTGTTGGTGAGGTAACATGGTGTGCGGAGGTCTATCATATCAGATCGTGGTACTCAATTTACTTCTTATTTTTGGAGATCTTTTCAAAAAGGACTTGGTACTAAGGTCAAGTTGAGCACCGCATTCCATCCTCAAACTGATGGACAAGCCAAAAGTACAATTCAAACCTTGGAGGACATGTTGAGGGCTTGTGTGTTGGAGTTTAAGGGAAATTGGGATATCCATCTACCTCTCATCGAGTTTGGTTACAACAATAGTTTCCATGCTAGCATCGATATGGCTCATTTTGAGTCTTTGAATGGTAGGAGATGTAGGTCTCTGGTTGGTTGGTTCGAAATAGGTGAGGTGGCCTTGCTAGGCCCGGATTTGGTGGTTGAGGCCATAGAAATTGTGAGGCTAATTAGGTAATGATTGAAGGCAGCCCAAAGTCGCCAAAAGTCTTATTTAGATGTTAGGAAGAGGGACCTTGAATTTCATGTTGGTGATTGGGTGTATGTGAAGGTGTCCCCCATGAAGGGCGTAATGCGTTTTGGCAAAAGGGGAAAGTTGAGCCCAAGGTACGTCGGACCTTATGAGATTGTGGAACGGGTTGGAAATGTAGCATATAGGTTGGATTTGCCTTTGGATATGAGCTCCATTCATCCAGTTTTTCATGTATCTATGTTGAGGAAGTTGGTTGGTGACCCTAAGGCAATTGCACCTTTGGAGGGTGTGACGATTGAAGAGAACTTAACCTATGAAGAGGTGTCGGTTGAGATTTTTGATAGACAAGTGAAGCAGCTTCACAATAAGGAGGTAGCTTTGGTCAAGGTACTTTGGAGGAATCAAGGCACGGAGAGTGCAACGTGGGAAGAGGAGTTGGACATGATGGAGCGATACCCCTATCTCTTCCAATCTACTCAAGCTTAAGTTACTAGGTTTTATCCTTTTATTGTCCTAATTCCTTGTTTCTTGAGTTTCATGACATTGCATGCATTCATGAGCATGAAAATGATTTAAATAATGTTTTGACGTGAGTTTTGAAAGACTTTTGATATGATGCATGATCTTTTGAGTTATGGTTAGAATGTCTCTTGTTTTGATTGAGTTCCTCAAGTCGTTGTCTTAGCTCATTCGAGGATGTAATGTTCCCAAGAGGGAGATGATGTAACGACCCAAAAAATTTTGAACTTCTTAATGGTTGATCTAGGATAGTGTTGAACTAGTCATGGTTGAAATTTGGTAGTCATGGGTTGGTTTTAAGTGGAAGAAATCAAAATGGACCTTTTGGTGTCATAGAGAGGCTGTTTGGGCAGTGTACTTTGAGGAATCATAATTTTTTATATGGGATGAACTGTGTGAGCTACCATATATCAAATTGAATATCTTTGAGTTATCTTTTCAACGCAACTGGTTTCACTAAATTCGGAGTTTGTATTAGAAAGTTATGGCCAAAACAATGAGACTGCCCGTAATTAAGACGCTGGAAACAAGTTCTGGAACTGGATTAAGGGACGGACCACGAAACATGTGAGGGTCCACGGTCCGTGGGAATGGTCGTGTGATGATCCAGTGAGCCCCTGGTGGCTGGGACCCCAACCAAGGACCAAGTTAAGTCTCATGGACCACCCCACAGTCCGTGAGACACTTCACGACCCCATGAGGGTTCCCGTGAAGTTGGGCAGAACCTTGGATAAGGTTTGGGGCTGGACTCCGGGCCAAGTGTGGCTCCACAGACCAGTACACGGTCTGTGTGAAGCCACACAGTCCGTGAGCCCTCACCCCGTGAAGTAATTCAATAACTCCCCCGAGAGTTCGAGTTGAAGTTGAGGCCATGGCAAGCCAGTCGGTCCAGTACACGGACCGTGTACCACTGGACGGTCACTATAGCCTTCCGTGAGGCACTGTTTCAGTTAATTAGTCCATTTCACTAATGGTTAGTCGTAATTTAATTAGATCCTATGCCTCTTTTAGGCTTTGTAAGGTCCCCTAAACCCTCTAAATGTAACCCTAAACCCTTTTCATCCATTCTAACACTCTCTAATACACTTGGAAATTTAATATATTCTCTTGACGTCCATTAATGAAAGCTTGAAGAAATTTGGGGAAGATCATCCTTGTTGTGAAACCATTCAATTCTCTTTGTCAATTTCAAGGTATGTGGGTTTGATTCATGGATTCCCTTTCATCCATGAAGACCCAAGAACCCTCCTCTTTAAAT
>JBCEWC010017663.1:0-12377 GCA_038996855.1 Solanum aculeatissimum
TGGCCTAAGCATAAGCATGGTTTTGATCAATGGTTTTGGTTTTGACTAATGATGCATGATTTGAAAAGAATGTAAGTTTTCTGGTTTAAAGTTACATGTATATATATGTATTCCCGTGGGATGAGACTTAGTACCGAGGGATTGGAGTCGTGGTGGACTATCTGCAAGGGTCCATACTCCTTTCCGTCAAACCATGTGCCAACATGGGATTTCTCCCTAGATAGGAAGACTTTTTTGTTTCCCCTTGTTTAAGGGTGATTAGGAAACTACTTGGCAAGTAGTCCGGATCCGGGTAGTAGTTCGCTCGGGTCTTCTCCGTTGTCGGTTAAGGTTATATCCCTACTATATTATGATTGTAGGATTGCATCTCATACATCATGGCATAGCATATTGTTATATTACTCTTTGGCTACGTGCATTCCTTTTGTACCACTTGTCCCCTTGTCATGTTACTTTGTCATACTATATTGTCATATGCATTGCATGCCCGCATACTTAGTACATATTATGTGCTAACCCATATTCTTTGTGTACATGTTCTAACCATGTAGGGACCGAAGATGACTTCTGCATTCTACTGGACGATGCTTGATCATTGTTGAAGACTTGTACTTGTGGTGAGCCCTTTTATTCAAGGGCAATAGCCACCTTCTATCCACCTAGTTTTATTATGTTATTTACTTTACTTATGTATTGAGGGTGAGCCTCAAACTATGTCGAGGCCCCACTTGATCTATGTAGAGGCTTGTTGGACAACTAAACTCTTGTACGTTGGCTTGTAATGTTGAATATTATGATTATGGAATGTTATGTTTATGAGCCTTAATTATGAGAAATGTTATTGATTATGCTTATGACTTGATGTTGGGAGTTGTGATTGACTATGTTTATCCATATTAGAAATAATAATTCAGACTCAATGAAATCATCGAAATTTGATTCTAAGGTCTCCACGACATATTCACCAATGCAAGTCAATTAAACTAGTTTAAAACTCAAAGTACCAAACTACCCTCAAAAACTCCAAAAATTATGAAGAGAATATTTTTAGCGTTAGTTTCACCATCCAAAACTATTGGAACTTTCAGAATTTTGATCCAACCTTTCGAACTCCAAATGTTGACCAAAGTCAAACTTTGGTTCTAGAAACAACTAAAATCACAACTTTGGACCTACAAACCTCATTTTAACACCTAATTCAGTCCTGTAACTTTCTGTAGTTTAGTTTCGACATTTTATAACTGAAATTGACAGATCCACGATCTGACACCAGAAAATTAGAATAGTATAAAAACTCACATTTTTAATAACTTAAGCTTCCAAAAAGTTCCAAAACTCATAATTACCATTTTAAAACTCTGAATTTCCATTTCAATCATTCAAATAGTTCAAAGCAGGTCCAAAGCAACTTATGAAAGGGTAAAATAATAATTTTCACAGATAAAGTCAAAAATGACCAACCAGGTCATTACAAATTAAGGGCATTACAAAAGAGTCTTGAAGCTAAGTTTATCAAAGATATAAGCATGTTTACGTTGTCCTAAATATGTTCAAAATAGGTCCCTAAGATGAAAGGACAATCCTCACTTAGCGGTTCCTAAGTTTCGAGCTACTCTTATGATTTCTACTTATGATTCTAACTTATGTTTTAAAAAATTTCGTGGGATGACTTAACATCGAGAAGACTTGATATTGGCACTCATTCCATAAGTTAAGGCATGACACCTTAAAGCTAAATCTCAAAGTCCCTAACAATGTGCCACCATAGGATCCCTTGTAGGCTAGGCTAGTGGATCCACACAAGCCCATATGTTATAAAAGATGCAATTACACAGTTACTATGTTTGGATATCTACCTTGGCAAGTAGATTCTCCTTTTTCTCAATGGAAGGAATGCATTAGAATTTTCTCAATGGAAGGAGTTTATTGAATTCCATGTAGTAGCTCTTGATGTCGGAAAAGGTCTTCTCCCATAAGTTTATGATCTTATGTTTTGATTACATCACTTACGAGCTTTTGTGGATTTACTCTAATCATATTGAGCCATATTCTTTGTGTATGCTTAAACTCATTTATGTATCTTTTATCTCATGTATATTCATATGTTATATTTATGAATGATGACATTGTGATATCATACATACATTGCATCTTACATACTTAGTACATTCAAACGTACTAACGCATATCTTGCATGCATGATTTAACCATGTAGGGACAGATACTCCTCCACCAGCTCAAGGCTAGTTGTTAATGCTTCAGACTAGTAATTCATTATGGTGAGCCCTTAATTCGGGACTTCTCCACTTGTCATTCTATCTTATATTTTCGTTTTATTTTGATTGACGATGTATTTATAGACCTTATGAAGCTTTTACTTTCTATGTTTTTATTTATGGACATCTTTTCTGTTTGATGGGACTGACCGTACCGGTTCCATCCTTATGTACTAGTGGTCTTTTAGACAAATATGTTAGTTATTTCTACTACTTTTCAACATTGTTTCATTGTCTACATGACCCATAGTCTCTTACCCCTTATGTTTTTCGCAAATATTTTTATGAAATACCTATGAATGCTTAAGATGGATTAGGTGAGGTGCCTACGGGTATCTCATTCGCCGTGTGACATCTAGGCTCCTAGGTCGGATCGTTACAATTTACATATCTCAACTCACAAATATGATTCCAATTTTATAAAAAGAGAGAACTTGAAGAATTAAATAAATCTTAAAAAGGATCCCTTTGATAAATTTTTAACAAATAATAAAAAATTTGAATAAAAAAATATGGGAGGATGTTTTTCAAGTGAACAAATCACGAATAGAATTGAATGTGTTAAGAGAAATAATAGAAGTAGAAGATAATGATCTAATGAAAATACTCAATCAAATAAAAAGACCCGATTCTTTATCAAATACGTATATTGCTTATAGAATAATGTTAATAGTTTTTGTAATCGTTGTCTTAGCTGAAAGAAGTTTTTTAAAACTAAAATTGATAAAATCTTATCTAAGATCAACAATGTCTCAAGAAAGATTGAATGAGTTAGCTATATTATCAATTGAAAAAAAAATATTAAAATAAATTTATTATAAAATAATAATTAATGACTTCACATCTAAAAAAGCTAAAAAAAAGTAGCTTTTAAATAAGAATACATATGATGGTTTAAAAATAAAAAAATAGGGCCACCTCTAAATTTTGGCTTTAGGTCGCCAATCTTGTTTAATCAGCCCTTGGATGAAAATTATCAATTTCAATAGTTTCTAACTCGACATAAAAAGTTCAAGGACAAAGATGCTCATTTTGAATTACGTAATGCATTAATAGAATATTTATGAGTGCAACACAGTGATTCTGAAAGTTGAATATTTATATAGAACGTAAAATAAACTTTTCAATTATGTAATGTTTATTTAGTTGTATTTTATTAATGATTTCACTTTTATTTGTATTATTCATTATTATGTATAATGTTTGCTAGCAAACTATATTATTTATAAATAAAATAATAAAGAGAGAGAAAAATATTTTTTTTGGAGTAAAATTTGGTGTAGTGGATTGGAGTTAATTTTTTTAATTTACACTTACATTGAAATAGTGCTGACACTATTTTAGAACATATTTGAAAAACCAAAACGTAATTGAGATTTGATGTAATAGAGTGTAATAACACTCTTTGACCTATTTGGTAGACCAAGTACTTGGCAAGAGAGAAATACTGTGTAATTGAAGAGGTATAATTGCACTTTTCAATTCTCAATGAAGGGTAAGGAATTAATGTAATTACATGAAACTTTTTAAATTATCATGACTCGAAATCGGGTGTGATGATAGTTGTCTTTAACCCACCAAGACAAGTTAGCCTAAATAAGTAATAACAAAATAATGCAGAAGCTGAAAGAATAATACGATCAAAACAACATAAGATAAGGCATACGAGATCATAACCAAATCTAAAACTATCCCAAAACTGGTGTCACATGTATAAGTTTGTAATATAACAGAGTTTGAAAGAAAACAATACAAGTATCAATAGTCTTTGTTCCTCAAATAGAATAAAACTAATACAGAAGTCCGACAGTCTTGAAAGTAGGTTAGAGCAACAAGCAACTACCTATCAATCTATCACAGCTCGGTTCATAAGAGAAATAGGAATGTCAATAGAGTCTGGGCTCACAACCTACACACATGTGTAGAAAATAAGGACGAGTACCAAAAGTACTCAACAAAAGGACCTAAAAACAAGTAGAGAATAAAGAACTAAGTACTCCTTCCACCCCAACTACATACCTCCAAACTATAAACCTACACGTAAGAAAGGTCAGCATATACAATATAGATGATGAATATAATCATAGTCTCAGTCCATAACATCTCAACAGTTTACAAGATCATAGTCAATCAGCATATCATACTTAGTAAAATTTAGCACATTTAAAGCAAGGAATGAAATGTAATGGAATGTCATGATATGCAAGCAATTTAATGTAATGTCAAATAATCGTGATGCATATTTTTCCTACGATATACATTCGCTGATATAATCAAATCGGAACCCATAGGGGCCACATATGGACCATGTAGCCACCGAAATTATTTTTCTTTGGCATTTATCTTTCATACCTAGCTGAAACTATTTCTCTTCAGCTTTTCTTTTCATTTCTAGCCAAAATTATTTTCCTGTGGCTTTTCATCATCAATGGGACATCGAGCAAATATATGTCATTACAACACAATAATCACTTTCACAAGTATGAAAATATGCAAGATGTCCACATGAGTCATTTATTTAATAATCAACAATTATTTTCATTATTCTTTCAATACTCGTTTCATCATCAAAACACCACATGATAATCACATCCTATCATAACTCAAGTTTTCAACAACCTTTTTGTCATCATAATTTAGGACTAATCCTCATCGATTCCACATTTTACAAGTATTCATTTTAACAATTTCAACAAATTCTAGATTATACAACTAGTTCAACATCACATATAAGGTACTTCAATAGTCATTTTCACATGGCAAAATTCAAAGCTCAACAATTAGATCAAAACGAACAACTTCTACATTTCAATAATCGATATTACAAGCTCAATTCACATTGTCAACTCAAGGTCCATTATTATAATAAATACACATCAATTCAAGAGTCAATTTATACAAGTTACCACATTAACACCCTCATCACCCAATCATATCTGCTAATTCATTTCACTAATCCCTAATTCTACACAAAGAAAGACAGATACTAAGTTCAATTAAACTCAACAAGGTTTAAATCCACTTGCCTTGAATTAGCAAAACAATCAATCTAACATGAGTATCTTCCTCTTCCAAATCGAATTGAAAGCACCGCAATCTATTCGAAAATAAATTCAAAATTACAATTTGAAGCTAATTACACCAAAATCAAGCAATTTAGAGAAGAAGGATAAAACGGTCCAAAATCTCATTACCAGAAAATGAGTTGGAAATATTAATTTTTTTTACATAGAAGTAATCCTTAAGGTTTTAAGAATCTAACGGTGAAAAGCGTTTAGAAAAAAGAGTCAAAATGAGCTCATAATCGCCATTTTTATTTTAAAAAATTAAGCTCATGAAGTTCCCAAAATCCTCAATTTAAAACCTTCAATTTGATGTTAAAATTATGAATTAATCAATGAAAATTAAAGAAAAGAATTGAAAATAGCTTACCCAAATGATTCCCCTTGAAAAATCCTTGAAAGATTCACCTAATGCTTGGAAAAGTTAAAAATGGTGGAATTTCATAAATATCCATCGTTTAAAAATGAGTTATTGTTCACTAGCAAGTAACCCTTCACGATGTCCTTCTTCATACCACACCATCAATAGTGTTGACTCAAACCATGGTACATTTTTGCTACTCTCAGGTAGATGGAATATTTAGCACAATGAGCCTCCTCCAATATCAACCTCATCAAGTCACCCACCTTATTAGGTACACAAATTCGGACCCCAATCCTCAAAACTCTATCGGCATCAAGCACGGACTCCTTGGCCTCACCTCTAGTCACTTTGTCTCGAATGAAACACAACTTCTCATCCTCAAACTGACGCTTACAGATCTGATCCATCAAAGAAGATCGGGTCTCTAAGAAAGCAAGCACACTTCCTTCATCAGAAAGCTGCAATTTCATTAATTCATTGGCCAATCTCTGAACATCTCTAGCCAAGGGTCGCTCTTCTACTCGGATGACTGTAAGACTGCCCATACTAGAAGTCTTCCTACTCAAAGTATCTGCACTATATTAGCCTTTCCCAGATGATATAAGATAGTCAGATCATAATCCTTCATAAGCTCAATTCACCTCTTCTGCCTCAAGTTCAAGTCCTTCTGGCTGAAGATGCATTGTAAGCTGCGGTGATCGATAAATATCTCACAATGAACCCCATACAAAAAGTACCGCTACAACTTCAAAATAAAAACAATTACAGCTAACTCAAGGTCATGGATAAGATAGTTCTTCTCATGAGTCTTCAATTGCCTTGAGGCATAGACGATCACCTTCCCTTTCTGCATCAACATACCTCTTAAATCAACTCTAGACATATCGCAATATATGGTGAAGTCAACTCCCTCCTCAGATAAGGTCAAGACAGGTGCAGTAGTTAATAAATCCTTGAGCTTTTGGAAGCTCTTCTCACACTCCTTTAACCAATGAAATGTCACATTCTTCTGAGTGGGCCTAGTTAATGGGGCCGCTATAGTAGAGAATCCCTGAACAAAATATTAATAATACCTAACCAAACCCATGAAGCTATGAATCTCTATAGCTGAGGTAGGTCTAGTCCTGCCTCTAACGGCTTCAACCTTTATTGGATCAACCTGGTGCCCTACTTTGACACCACATGCCCTAAAAATTCAACTAACCTGAGCCAAAATTCGTATTTAGAGAACTTAACATAAAACCTCTCCTCCCTCAGCCTCTAAAGCATGATTCTCAAATGTCTAACATGATTAGCATCGGTCTTGGAATAGACCAAGATATCACCAATAAATACAATCATAAAAGAGTCCAAATAAGATCGACTATAGGCTAGGGGTGTGCATCGGTCAGTTCGATTTGATTTTATATATTATTGGTTCGATTTTTAGTTTTTAAATATACTAAACCAATAAGAAATCGAAAGAATATATTTTATCAATTTTTGATTTATCAGTTTTATATCCTTAACGGTTCAATTTTCAGTTTACCCGATAAGAATGATAATGAGAATTTGTATTAATAAAAACATATAGAGTACGAAGACTATGTTTATAAACTTGCAAAATCTATAATTAGTTAATTACAAACTAAAATACTAAAGTGGATAACTAATCACTTAAGTATTGTAAAGATTAAAATAGGTAAAGTATATTATAGTATCCTATTACTATTAAATTACTAATATTTAATATTCACGAAGGGGTAAAATAGTAAATTATTATAATTTTATTGGATTATCGGTTTATCCAATAATCCAATAATAAAAATCGATATCGAATCGATAACCCAATAATCTTTATTTACAACCATTAAAAATCCAATAACCTAATAACCCGATAATAATAAACCAATAACGTTTTTATCAGTTTGATTTATCGATTAGTTTGGTTTTTGCACACCCCTACACTAGGCCAAATGAACCCCTTACTCAACAAATCCTGAGGCTGATCCTTTAACTCCTTCAACTCAGCAGGAGTCGTACAATAAGGAGGAATAGTAATGGGCTTAGTGCCCAGCTCAACATCAATAGCAAAATCAATGTCCCTGTTGGGAGGACTCTAAGAAAGTCGGTAGGAAATACATCAATAAACTCACAAACCACAAGAATGGACTCCATCAGAGGCGAATCAACACTAGTATCACGAATAAAGGTCAAATAAGATAGGCAACCTCTATCAATCAGCTTTTGAGCTCTAATATATGAGTAGGCAACCTCTAACAATTAGTTTATGAGCCCTAATATATGAAATAACCTTGCTAGGATAAGACCAACACAAACCCTTTCACTAAATCCTCGACCCACCAGGTAGGATTAAAGTAACTATTTTGGCACAACAATCAAGAATAGTATGATACGAAGAAAGCCAATCAATATCCAAAATAACATCAAATTCTATCATATTCAAAATAATCATGTCCACCCATGTATCATAACCTACCAAAGACACAAGACAAGATCGATACACCCAATTTATCACTAAAGGATCTCCTACTGGGGTAGAAACATATACATGCACAGGCATGCGATCACATAATAAATCGAATTCACAAGAGAAGTATGTACACATATATGAATAGGTAGAACCAGGATCAAATAACACTGATGTAGGCTAATGAAACACTGGGACAATACCTGCAATAACTATATCTGGGGCATCAGCCTCGGGCCTCCTTGGAAAGGCATAACACTGAGCTCCTCGACCTCCACCTGTCTTAGTCAAAGCACCACTCGCCCCTCTACCTCCTGTATGACCACCCCCATCAGACTAAACTCTGCCATGACCCTTGGTTGTGGGGGTAGACCTCTAGCTGGAGGTGTTGAATCCCTAACTGAAGTTGTTCAATAAGTGTGGTGTGGCCCTGAATGAGTCTAAAATGGACACTGATAAATCATATGACTAGGGTCTCCACACCCAAAACATGATTTTGGAGTAGATTGTGCCTGCGAAGCTTCAGGAGCAATACCATAATTACCTTGGCCCATAGACCTCTAAACTTTGGCTAAACTAGGACCCCCTCCTAAAGTTGGCAAGGACACATGGACTCCTCGATGCTAAAATGGATCACCCCTACCATGAGAACCTCAACCTCTAGATAAGGCACTAGAGAACTGCCCTGATGAGTGGGCCTTTAGGGTCCCCAAACTCCTTCTTCTCTAACAACTCCGCCTCCTTAGTGACACTCATCACAAACTGGAAAGAAGCTCCCTCTCTAGCCACCCAAAACACTGTCTATCTAATAGAATATGTCAACCCTCTTATGAATTTGCGAACCTTCTCGGTCTCATTTGGAATAATGGTTGTAGCATGTGTTAGCTAGTTGGAAAAATTGAATCTCATACTCTGTGACTAAATTCCCACCCTATCCCAAGTTCTCAAACCTTAGGCAACTCTCCTCTGTCATATTCCAAGGAACAAAACGATCATAGAAGGCTCTGGAGAAAGTCTCCCAAGTCACTAAAGAAGATCCAACTAGCAAGGATCCTCAATATGTGCTCCATCACTCTTCTGCCATCCCACGTAGCTGAAGAGTAACGTAACGAACACCATGGTACTTGGCTAAATCAATAGTCTCTAGCAACTCTCTGCATGTAGTCAAGAACTCATAAGCATCCTTGTTCCTCTAACTCTGGAACTGCGGTGGGTCCATCTTCCTAAACCTCTCATAATGATGTTGCTTATCCTCAGTCAACACAACCACAAACGTGCTTGAATCTCAATCGTTGGTGCTAGATTTACCTCAACAATAGGAGTTACCGATGATTGTCCCACCTGACCCGATACACCTGTAGCCTGATGTTGATTTGAAACCTAAAGTCTCACTCTAGTTTGTAATTCACCGGGTGTGCCTGTCGCACTACCAGTCTATGCCATACTCTCAAACACTCTCAACACCCTCAACAATGTACCCCGAAGCAATGGTGCAGTTGCATACTCAATGGGAATCTAATCTCCCCTAACCTCGGGCTCAGGCTCGAAGGAAAAAGCCTTTTTCATAATCTCGGGCTAGTGCTGCTCCTCTAGCTCGGCTCCGGCCTCTACCTCGGCCTCTAACTCTGCCCCTGCCTCTACACCAAGCTAGGATCTCAATAATAATCTCAAGGGCTACCTCACCTCCTCCATCAGAAGCTAATGCTCTAGTCCTGGCCATCTATCGAAGAACACGCGACACTCAATACTAACACAAGAACTCACGCACGACTAAATTGAAAAAAGCAAAAGAGAATTTTCTAACAGTCCTTATAGCCTCTCAAAGATAAGTAACGAAACTCTGTTTTGATCTTCAAGACTCTACTAGACATGGCTTATTCACATGTGAGACATATGAATCTGGGGTTCTGATACCAAATTACCACGATCAGAAATCGAGTGTGATAAAACTTTCCTTTAACCCACTGAGGCAAGTTAGGCTAACATGAAACAAATAAAGAAATACAAAAGCTAAAATGATAATATAAGTTAAAATGAAAGAACAAGCATAATGCATGAATACCATAGTCTAAAACCATCCCAGAATTGGTGGCACATGTTCAAGCCTTCATTTAAACAGAATCCAAAAGAAAATAATACAAGTCTCAGTGTCTTGCTTCTCAAATAGAACAAAACAAAAAACAGAAATAAGTGAGTCTGCCAAATGACAACAACTACCTCTCTAGGTCTCTTAAAAAGTCTCGGATGGTCAAAGAAAAGATGCAACTCACTATTCGAGCTCAAAACATACACAAGTGTAGAAGTAAGGGTAAGTACCCAACAACATGGTATCCAAAAAATATAATCTAGACCTAAGTAAAGCAATGAAAAACGCAAATACTCCTTCCATCCCAACTACATACCGCTGAAACTACAAACCTGCACGCAAGAAAATCCAACGCACACAACATGCATAATATATACAAATACAGGCATATTCACACCGGTTAGTACAATTCAGTCAATATTACAACTTCAAGGAAACAGGGTCAATAAGGAAACATAAATCCATAATTCATAGGCATAAATAAGAATCTCAATATTCCACTAACATTATCATAATGAATGAGATGCAATATGATACAAATGCAATGTCAGATAATCGTGTTACTTATTTGTCCTACGATACATATCCGATGATTAACTCAGGATGGAACCCATGGGTGTCTCACTTAGATCATGTATTCACCAAAAATAACCTCAACAATATCACATGTTGGAATATGAACTCGACCATTAAAAATGACCTCGACAATATCACACATCGCAAATGACCTCGGTCGTCGAAATATTACCTTGGCAATATCACGACCAATAAAAATCTTGGCCTCAAATATCAATATCTCTCAATAACCTCGGTCGATAGGAACATCAGTCCCAAATATCAATATATCTCTTTCATCTCATTTTCATAATCCAATGCAATAAACATATAAATAAGGATAAGTGAATGAGATATGATATTACATGATGCCATACAGTATAGCTCAATAGAATGCTTCTGAACATAGCTCAGCAATTACATCATCATTCATCAATAAACAACTCATAACATGTGTATCACATTCCTTGTACAAATTCCACATCAACTCATCAAGTAATACGTCAATGGCAATACTACCTCTCATCCCACAACTCATATCATGTAATTACACATTTCAATCAATTCATATTTCATCTCAAGCAACAATTTGGAGATATAAGGTTCAACACACTTAACATAGGTTAGAAATACACTTGCCTTAGCTGACAAAGTGATGATCAATTCAAAGTTGAGACTTTTCCCTTCCGATTATACTCCAAATATGATTCCAATAACTCTCCTAAACTAATTTTCACATTTTGGAACTGATGGAATCGACAGAATTCCGAGACTTAAATCTCCAAATGACTCAAAAGTTCAAAATTTAACAACTTAAGCCTTCAAAACTCACTTATTTAGCAAAAACATAACTTGTTACAAGATTTTTAAAAATCAGCTTTCAAAACCATTTAAACATGACTTGGGGAAGCTGTCGAGAGGAGTAAGATGATAATTTTATTAGAAATGACAAAAATGACCTTTAGGGTCATTACATAAACATTTTTCTTCATTTTATTTTTACTTTTTTATTTTGGTTTATTTTTGTATTTTGTATTTATATCTCTATTATTTTAAATTTTTTATATTTATTATTTTAATTTTTCTTAAAATATATTTTTTATTATTCATATTTATTTTGTTCTCATTCTCAACCTTTACTTCTTCATGTGTTTCCATGTAATTTTTTAAATTTTAAATTTTTTATTTATTCTAATTTATTTTTTCATTAGCATAATTTTGTTAGAATTCTATTTTTTAAATTAAAGTAGAATTAATTGTAGTGTTACATTTTTGTTTTCTTTAATATTAACATTTTTTTTCAAACATGCATTTGTGACTTCATTAAAATTTTATACTTTTAATTTTATGATTAATTTAATTAAAATATACTAACTTAAAAAATATAAATCAATTTTTTTATAATATTAGTTTAGAACATATGTTTACTAATTAATATATTTTTCAAAAGACAACATATATCTTAAATACTTAATTTAATATTACTCATGTTGACATCCCGAAGGCGCAACGTCGTGACAACTCGCTAAAAATATAATTTAATAAAAGAATTTAAAAGAAAAAA
>JBCEWC010017664.1:0-12376 GCA_038996855.1 Solanum aculeatissimum
TATTACTTATACATGAGCTATACACTAAATATACATTATGATACACAAATATATACTGACTATACATGTCTATACAACGAGGGTTGAATGAGAAAAGTTCACAAATACTCCTTTTAGGGGATGTTGTTGATAAAATGCCCCGAATAAAGGTGACTTTGCAAAAATGTCTCCAATTCCTTTAAAAATTTATTTTGAGACAAAATTGTCCCTCAACTATTTCATAAAATTAACTTTTGTCTTATAGACAAGATTTTACACTAAGTATAACTTATCAGAAACACTAAAATCCTTGACTTAGAGGCAACAAGAGTAACTTATGCTTCATGGGCAAGATGTTACACTATTGTGCTAGGTATATTTTTTGGGATATGTTATAACTCTTGCCTTTGAGGCAATACTTGCTTATGTCTGATGGGCAAGATCTTGCACCTTTGAATGTAAGTATAACTTATTGAGCATGTTATAACTCTTGCCTTTGAGTTATTTATTGAAAAAGACATTTATCAAAAAAAAATTATTTTAATTATGGATCTAACAAACATTTGTATAAGTTTAAAAAAAATAACTCTGCCTTATAGGCAAGATCTTACATTGTTGAATGTAAGTATAACTTATCAAATACACTAAAACACTTGACTTAGAGGCAACAACAAGAGTAACTTATGCCCCATGGGCAAGATGTTGCACTATTGTGCTTATTATAAGTTCTGAGCTACGCTATAACTCTTGCCTTTGAGGCAATACCTACTTATGCCTCATGGGCAAGAAAGGAAAGGGCAGAAAAGTAATTTGGTCAACTTAAAATTGAAAAATGGGTATTTTTGTAACACTTTTCTTATTGGGGGTAAGAAATCAAGACCAGTTCATTTTTGGGCACTCAGTGTAATTTTCTCGGGATGAATGCCCAAAATTATAACAAATAGTCAAAAGTCAGCCAGATGACTAGTGTAATTATCCCAACTTTAATTGCAAATTCAAAAATTCATTATCTCACCTAATTTTTAGGGTGAAAGCAAGATAAAGACTTCTAAAATTGGCAGGTACAATTTTAAATAAGATAAAGACTTTCTAATTCTAAATTTGTCAAAGTTTTAATTACTTAGTAAAGCCAAACGTGTTGGTTCTTCCTTTTTTTCACTAATATAAACAAGAAAGTGACATAGAAAGGTACTACAACAATATATTTGATGTAATTTTATAAGTGTATTTTGTGAACGTAGAGATTGTTCTTGATAGACCCTTGACTCAAGAAAAACATATCAAAAAAATAGGAAAAACTAAATTTATGCACCTTTGAAGTAAATTATTTATATCCATATACCCCTTTACATTTATGCCACGCTACTATTAAAAATTCATGACACCTTTGTATGATATACCGATAAGGTATCACAAAGGATTAAACTCAGTCCTATATGATACCGATATGATATCAATATACCGATCGAGTATCACAAAGAATATATTTTCTATTAATCTTAGAATTTATATAAATAAGTTTGTGACTTTAATAATTTTCTCTTAATTATTTTATATATTAAAAGAAGAGCTCAAAATTATATGATACCGATAAGGTATCAATATGCCGATGGAGTATCACAATAACATATTTTCTACTAATTTAGAGTTTAATAAATAATTTTGTGACTTTAATTAATAATTTTCTCTTAATCATTCTATTTCTTTTTAAAAAAAGAGCTAAAAAATATATGATATCGATATGATATCAATACACCAATGGAATATCAAAGAGAATTAAGCTCCACTCCTATATGATACCAATATACCAACGGAGTATCAACAACTAATATATTTTCTACTAATTTAGAGTTTAATAATTTTTAAAATTGTTTCTTAAGGAAAAACATAATCCTATATGATACCAATAGGGTATCAATATATCGCCAGAGTATCACAGAGTGTTGAACTCATTCTATATGATACAGGTATGGTATATATATACCGCCAGAGTATCACTTAGCATTGTTTCATAGTATTCATGTTGATATCATGCTAACGTTGTGCTAACGTCAACATGACCTCATGGGCGAAATCAAAAGGAGAAAGTGGGTTAAAAGGGTAAATAATTTGGGCCATGTGTTCATTAAAGGTAAATAGTTTATGTTGGATCCATTAAGGGTAAATAGTTTCATATTAGGTCTCTTTTGTGTAGTTTTCTCATAATATATGTAAAACAAATATAGTAATGAAAAAATGAAAACAAAGAAGAAAAAAGAACAGTAGCAATAATAAAATAATACAATAAGTGAAAGCAAATGAAACAACATGTAATACTAAAATTTGAGTAATAAGATAGTAGGAGAATAATAATCACAATACAGAAAAGGGAACCAGATAATGCTCGACCTAATAACCTTCTATTCTAATCCTTGACTTCCCTATCTTCCTATTTTTAGTCATGTCCTCGATCAGTGACAGAGCCAGAATTTCAAATAAGGGGGTTCAAAATTTGAAAAAGCAAACACACGAACTAGTCGAAGAAGGTTTGACATCTCCTATATATACATAAAAATAACGTTAACACTGTATAAATAGTATAATTTTCCTTCGAAGAGGGTTCAAATGAACCCCTAGCAATAACGTGGCTCCGCCTTGTCCTCGATAAGCTGTAGATGAGCCGGCCATGTCATGCTGATCACTTGACAAAGAAAGGTAGCTAAACAAATTTGCTCACTACTAGCAATTCTCACCACTATAAATTATTCAAGAAATGTTCATAGAAATATTTTATATACCTAACTATTTTCCTTTTTTCTTCTTGGAATAAGTTTATATTTTGATTAATGGAGGGGTCAGATAGATATGGGAATTTAGTTTTTGCTGTTAATGGAGAGAGATTTGAGTTGTCATGTATTGATCCTTCTACTACTTTGCTTCAATTCTTGAGATATCATGCTTCTTTCAAGAGTCCCAAACTTGGTTGTGGTGAAGGTAAAGTCTCCTTTCCCTTATATTCCTTATTGTTTTGTTACTCGGTGTTCGATACTTGCTTTGGAGTTCGATTAATCAAAACTCAAATAAGAATCCGAGAGGTATAGTTAAAGAGAGAAGTTATTTATTATATATATACAAATACCTACTCGATTGGTCCAGAACACACCTAAAGTATGAAACTCGAAAAAGGGGATATTTTAGATTTGTTTTTGTCACCATTAACTCAAATGAATATGATTTGGTACAAATATGAAGTGCATAGCAAGTGTTTTTTTTAAAAAACATCTTTTTTAGTTACCATTTTGATACTTCAATTCTTCAAAGAAGTACTAACATCTATTATATTGTGGAATCATTTTTTCTTATTCTAGAGATAAATGATTTTTTTTTTTGTATTATATTGGATCGTGTTACCTACGATTCCCTCTTTTTTATTTTATGTGATATTATTTTTAAAATTTATTTCATAAGGAGTGACATATTTAATCTTTTAATTTTAAACTTTCTATTTCCCTCTCGTTTCTCGATGACATGCTCTTGAAGCCGTAGAAAATGCCATAGCAAGTTTAAGATCGCAAGTTCTAAAACTCTTTCTTTTGAAATTTTTATGTTCAGTCAAACACCGTTACATGATGGAGGGGATAGTTTTTTTTTTTTTGGCATAATACATAAATGTGCTTTTTAACTTGGCCTCAACTGATATTCATGCCCTATAACTTTGGGTTTGCACAAATATATATACTTAAACTTGTATAAGATTGAATAAATAGACACATGTCTCCTACGTGGCGTCCAACATGACAATTTTATGTTCTACATGACGTCCAATGTGTATTATGCCTCCGTGCATTTTGTCGCCCTTTATTATATTGATTTTGGTGTAAGATGATTTTAAATGGAGTGGCTCATATAGATGACCCGAACTTGTTTGGCTAGAGGTTTACTAGCTAGTAGTTGTTGTATAATATCATATTATACCAAAAGTGGGAAGCTACTATTTTCAAAGTTGAATTATCATTTTGTACTTATAATAAATTAAAATATAATTAAATTTCTAATCCATTTTACTGATCTTACAATAAATTAAAATGTAATTAAATTTCTAATTAAATAATAGTACTATTTTAATGTGGTGTTGCTTTCAAAAGTTGAAAACTAAATTGAAATCTCATTAAATGGTAAATAAATGGCTATAATGACCAATTAATGGCTATAATGACATGTTAATTGATAAAAATATTTAATCACAAACTAAGTCAGAATTTCCTCCTAGGATTAACATAGCTGCTTCTTATGTACAAAATATTCTTCTCAAAATTCAATTTATTTATTATTTTTTCGCTTTATTTGCTTTAATATTCATCTTCATAACTCATATCTAATTATTTTTTCGCTTTATTTGCTTTAATATTCACCTACACTTTAATTTATATAAGTTCATCTTTTTAATTTCATGAGACCCTATCCAAAAGTTTATCCGTTTCATTCTAAAGTAGTGAAGAACATATATTATTATTATACTATTTGACTCATGCTTTAATTTGACTTGATGAATAAGACTCTTGAATTTTGATTGGTTATGGGAGAAGATGTCGATAAAAACTTGAAAAGTATTGATTTTGTATTTTCTTTCTATTAGACTTCTTTCATGTAATTTTTTGTGAATTTCTTATTATCGTAAATATTACTTTTATTTGTGCTTAAGTTAGTCATTTGCGACATTATTGAAACTTTGCTGACTATTAACCAAAGTTCAAAATTTATAGCTGGTTAGCTACTCATTTAGTGTTTGTTTTCGCACTTTCAAAGATTTATTTGTGATTGGTGTATTTTTACTCTTTACATGCATGTTTTCAAAATTTTTTTACTGTTTTAATGGATCCATTAACATTTATATAGGTTGCACGTACAACACTTGTAACTTGTTTGGGATTGAGGCTTAGTTGTTATTGTTGTTGTATAATATATACATAAATAAGCTTAAATTGAGCATATGATTTAGTTGATAACTCATATACTCTTGCCTAACTTGCTTGGGATTGAGGTTTAGTTGTTATTGTCGTTGAATAAGACATAACTGAGTTTAAGTTGAGCGATATGGTCCGTAAATAATTCATATAGCCTACCCCACTGTGCTTGGGATTGAGGCTTAGCTATTATTAATGCTGTAAATATTGACATAAATGAGCTTAAATTGCACGATATAGTTAGTGATGATTCATATAGCCTACTCTAACTTGTTTGAGATTGAGGCGTAGTTGTTCTTGTCAGAAATTGAGATTTTTGACGTAATTTTGATGATTTGCAGGTGGTTGTGGAGCTTGTGTTGTTTTAGTCTCGAAGTATGATCCCAAACTAAACAAAGTTGAAGATTTTAGTGCGAGTTCATGCCTTACACTTCTTTGCAGTTTAAATGGTTGTGCAATTACTACAAGTGATGGCCTTGGTAACACCAGAGATGGTTATCACCCAATTCATCAAAGATTTGCTGGTTTCCATGCATCTCAATGTGGATTTTGCACTCCTGGAATGTGTATGTCGTTCTTCTCAGCTCTCGTCAATGCTGATAAACAGAAGAATCAAAATTCTCCGCGAGAAGGATTCTCTAATGTATCTTCATTTGAAGCTGAGAAGTCCATTGCAGGAAACCTTTGTCGTTGCACGGGATACCGGCCCATCGCTGATGCCTGCAAGAGTTTCGCTTCTGATGTTGATATAGAGGATTTGGGATACAATGCCTTTTGGAAAAAGGGTGATTCCAGGGAAACCATAGTGAGTAAGTTGCCTCCGTATGATCCAAGTAAGGATCTTGTTACATATCCTGAATTCTTGAAAAGTGAAGCCGTCACACGTTTGGACTCCACGAGGTATTCTTGGTTTAGTCCTGTTTCTATAGAGGAGCTACAAAGCTTGTTGAATTCCAGTGTGGCTGAAAATGTCAGGAGTGTTAAAGTAGTTGTAGGTAATACTGGCACTGGTTATTATAAGGAAACACAGCGATATGATTGGTACATCGATCTGAGGCATATCCCTGAACTTTCAATCCTCAATAGGGATCTCAAAGGAATTGAAATCGGAGCAACTGTGACAATATTTAGAGCTATTTCATTCCTATATGAGGGGACCAAAGTCAATTTGAGTTCATATGGAAAGATGGTGTCCCAGAAGTTGGCTCAACATATGGAGATGATTGCGAATCCATTCGTTAGAAACACTGCTAGTGTGGGGGGAAATTTAGCTATAGCACAGAAGTTTGGTTTTCCTTCTGATATGTCTACGTTGTTTCTTGGAGTGGATGCTACGGTTAGTATATTGACCATTCACGGACAAGAAAAGCTTAAATGGGAGGAACTCTTGGCAAGGCCAGCACTAGACTCAAGAAGTGTGCTTCTAAGTGTTTGGATCCCATTCAAAAAGGACGGAAATTTTCCTCTGAACTTTTCGAAGTTTTTCTTTGAAACCTATCGAGCTGCACCAAGACCTCTTGGAAGTGCATTGGCGTATGTAAATGCTGCTTTTTTAGCTGATGTGTCTCCTCACAGGAATGGAGTTGTAATACATTCTATCAAGTTGGCATATGGTGCTTTTGGGACAAATCATGCCATAAGGGCCAAAGCAGCAGAGAAATATCTTATCGGGAAGATATTGAACGTCAAGATTCTGTATCAAGCACTGAAATTAGTCAAGCTAGATGTAGTTTCTTTACCGGGGACTTCATACCCCGAATATCGGTCAAGCTTGGCTGTCGGTTTTCTATTCAAGTTTCTGCATCCTTTAACGGATGTTGATTCTGCAATTTCCAGTGGTTTGTTCTCTGAAGTTGGTGAAACTTTTGAAGACGATGGCTCCAGAAGTAATGATGATGGTGATACTAGTCAAGCAAATACACAGACAATAATATCATCTGGTGAGCAGGTTGTAGAATCAAGTACCGAGTACTATCCAGTTGGTGAACCGCAGGAAAAGTATGGAGCTGCCATGCAAGCTTCTGGTTTGTCCCCTCTCTCTCTCTGTGTGCGCGCCTGCGCATGCGTGTGTATTTCATCTTTGTGCATGTTAAGCTCAATCATGTATTATTCCCTCTTCCTACTTTCCTGGCTTTGACAATGCTTATGTTTGGAGATATAGTTATGACAAAGGCCTACGATACCTTCAAGTTGTCAATAATATTGAGCTACTACGTGATCATGACAGTGTACTAATCTATAGATCTTCTTTAATTTACGACCTTTCGATTATGATACATCATGAATGTGTCAACATGTGATCAGAATGAGCATGGGTTAGATATAGTGGCAAGGAAAAGAGTCGAATCGATCAGGGCCGATGGTCAGAAGAACCAATAGGAAATCAGGATTTGGGCTGTAGAAGAAGCTAGGCTATGGATACCATGACTGATCACCATTGATGATGATTAGTAGTTATTACATACCAAATTAATTTAGCTCAAGCATGCATTAGAAATAGTTGAGCACTTTCCATTTTCTCTATATTTGAGATGTTTGGAACTGAGGCATAATAGTTATTGTTGTCAATTCGATGATACTAATCAATAGAAATCTGTTTTCTCAGACAGGGCCAAGTCTCTGATCACTATGTGAATGACCAATGTCTATGTATAAATGTCTTTAAGCTTCTCTACAGACTCGTTGTTTTCCCTTTTCTGTTGCCCCTTTGCCAATACTACCCCTTATGCATTCTTTTATTAACATACAGCTCATGTTTTGCATAGTCATAGAGATTTAGTTGTTGTTGTTACACCTACTTAGGCCCCGTTTTTAGGATGAGTCTTTTTAGTCCGATTAAAGACATAAATGTGAAATTTAGCGATCTCAGAAACCTTATTGTTCTTTTAAGGACAAATTATCTAGTATTGAAATGAACTGACCTAAAGAGAGTAGTAACGAATGTAGAGGATTCGTTTATCCAACCCCAACTAATCTGGAATTGATTTATAGTCGATGATTTATACAGGTTTTGAATATTAGATGATTTTGTTGCCTAACATTGTTTTTTTTTTTCAGGTGAAGCTGTTTATGTCGATGACATTCCATCACCACCGAACTGTCTACATGGAGCATTTATCTATAGTACAAAACCATTAGCAAGGGTAAAGAACATTAGTCTCCAGCTTGAGTCTGATACATTAGCTGATGGAATTGTTGCGATTATTACATTTAAAGATATCCCGAGCAGAGGGGAAAATATAGGAGCTTTGAGCCAGTTTGGCCCTGAACCTCTATTTGCAGAGGATCGTTGCGAATATGCTGGAGACCGAATTGCTGTTGTGGTAAGCCATCATTTCAAGGTTCTATCTTCAGGATCGATTTTATGCAGCGTTAATTATTCTTATATTCGGTGGGAAAAAACTTTGAGTTAGTTCGTTAAGCATATTCAGTTTTGTTGTGGAATGACAGGTTGCTAAAAGCCAGACCTCTGCTGATGTGGCTGCAAGGACAGCTGTTGTTGAATATGACACAGAAGATACAGGTTCGCCGATTTTATCTGTTGAGGAGGCTGTTGAGAGATCAAGTTTTCTTCAAGGTCCCGCATCTCTGGACACTGATCCGGTTGGTGATTTCTCAAAAGGAATGGCTGAAGCTGATCACAAGATTCTTTCTGCCGAGGTACTTTGATTAATCATTGGCTTTTACATCAGGTATATTTAATCGTAAATATATGGTTATAGTTCAAATGTATAATTGATTAGCATCGATCATTTTCAGTTGAGACTTCCATCGGAATACTACTTTTATATGGAGCCACAGACTACCTTAGCAGTTCCAGATGAGGACAAGACCATGGTTGTTTACGCTTCAACTCAGTTTCCCGAGTATACACATAGTGTGATTGCTCGTTGTCTTGGTGTTCCCGAGCATAATATCCGTGTGATAACAAGAAGGGCTGGAGGTGGCTTTGGTGGCAAGGCGATAAGAAACATGCCAGTGAGTATTATTGTGTAATCTTAGAGGGGAAGCCTTGGAGCAACGATACAGTTGTCTCCGTGTGACCTATAGGTCACTACTTCGTGCACCAGACTGCTGTTTTTCCTTTTATTTTCATTTGCACGAAAGTTTTTTTTTCTTTTTTTGGTTAAAGATTGTTATTCATTCAGATGCACAGAGTCTAGTTTGAGTTTTGTGTGACACTTCAGGTTTCCACAGCTTGTGCACTTGCAGCGTACAAGTTACGATGTCCTGTCAGGATATATGTCAACAGAAATACTGACATGGTAATAACAGGAGGAAGACACCCTTTGAAAGTAACATACAGTGTCGGATTCAAGTCGAATGGGAAGATCACAGCCTTACGTGCTGATATCTTAGTAAACGGAGGGATATCGGATGATATAACCCCTGTCATAGCATCTCATGTAATTGCAGCACTCAAGAAATACAATTGGGGCGCCTTCTCTTTCGATATAAAGAACTGCAAGACGAACCTTACCAGCAAATCATCCATGCGAGCACTCGGGGATGTCCAAGGATCTTATATCGCAGATGCTATAGTAGAACACGTAGCGAGTGTACTGGAAATGGAGGTGGACTCTGTCATTAGCCAAAATATTCATACTTATGAAAGCCTAAAATTGTTCTACAAGGATACTGCAGGTGAATCAGGAGAATATACCTTGCCTAGTATCATGGATCGGTTGTCTACATCCTCAAGATTTATTGATAGAAGAAAGATGGTTGATCAATTTAACCAGAAAAACACGTGGAAGAAAAGGGGAATTTCTCGATTGCCAATCGTGCATGAAGTTAAGCAACACGCAACGCCAGCAAAAGTAAGCATTTTGCAGGACGGATCAATAGTTTGTGAGGTTGGAGGGGTTGAAATCGGACAAGGACTATGGACAAAGGTTAAACAGGTGATCGCGTATGCTCTTAGTTTAATCGAGAGAAGTTGGAGCGAAGAGCTCGTGGAGAAGGTCCGAATCATACAAATAGACACTTTAAGCTTAGTGCAAACTGGATTTACTGCTGAAAGCACCAAGTCTGAATCAAGCTGTGAAGCAGCTCGTCTTTGCTGTAATATCCTGGTTCAAAGACTGACACCCCTGAAGGAAAAAATTCAAGAACAACATGGTTTTGTCGATTGGACAACACTGATTCGCGAGGTTTTTCTTCTCTCTATATGCTAGTACTTTGTAACACTGATAATGAATTGCACAATGTGTAGCTCGGGGACTATTTGTTATGCATCGTTTTCCATGCATCCGATATTTTAAAGGTTCAAATTCTTAAAACCCCGTTATTCTGCAGGCTTCCTCTTTGCAGGAGGAAACTCAACTAATCGATCTACAAGCACATGCTTTTTTTATTCCAGATTCAATTTCCGGGCAATATTTGAACTATGGTGCTGCTGTCAGCGAGGTAAAGTTCTTTTATCCACTTACTCTTCTGGTAAATATGTATCGGCGTTGAAGCATTACATTCTGTGTTGCTCAGACTCTCCAAAAATATATTGCTGCACCCATATCAGACATGCACTTGGTGGCATCTTTGACGAGTCCAAGCAACATCAACACTCACAATTTATTGAGTGCAAAGCATGTTAGGAAATTCATCTTTTGGAGATTTTTGCAATGGAAACCAATTAAGCGCCCATTTGGCCATAAATTCTTTTGCTTTTTTCAATATTTTTCTTTTAAGACTTGTTTCGGAAAAAGTTTCTTTGTTCTCTCACAAAGCATCCATTTATTTCAAGTGAAATGTCTGTCCAGACACAACGTCAACTTTCAAATATCATTTTCAACTTAATTCAAACACTATTATTGTTTTTTTTTCAAATATCACTCGATTCATATTCAAACGCCTACTAAGAGATCAACTGCAGCACATTCTTATGGCAAACTAACAATAAATATGCTGATTAATTGCAGGTTGAGATAGATATTTTGACAGGACAACCAACGATTATGCAATCAGACATTATATATGACTGTGGTCAGAGCTTAAATCCGGCTACCGACTTGGGACAGGTTCATCTTCTGAAAGATTGTTCCTTTTCTCTAGAAATTTACCAAATATGCAAGTTATTAGGAACTGAAATCATTGTCCTAAGATCCGAACCCATAAAATTCAAATCATGTACTACCTTTATGTACAATGAACGAATGCAGGGTGCTCGTAATAAGGATCTTATATTCTTCTAGACGTTTTCCTCTTGATTTTACATTGGCTTTGAACAATATTCGGTTGAAGTTGAAAAAGAGTAATTCGATGTTGCAGTTGTGCTTGGACATGAAAAGGAGTTACAAATTTTGCTAGTGAAAAACATTTTTTTTTTCACTCGAAGTTTTACTCGTACAAAAATTTGAGTGTTTCACTAGCATTACGAATATGAAAGTTCAGAATTCGCAAATACTGTATATTTTTGCAGATTGAAGGGGCATTTGTACAAGGAATTGGATATTTTATGCTAGAAGAATATCTTACAAACGAAGACGGATTGATGGTTACAAATAGCACTTGGACATACCATATCCCAACAATCGACACCATACCTAAATGTTTAAACGTTCGTGTGCTAAACAGTGGACATCACAAAAAACGTATTCTATCGTCTAAAGGTACTATTCTTTCTTCATTTCATCTTCTTTGCTTGTTATACTGACTGCTTCAATGACTTGTGAGGGACTTGTTTAACTCAATTCTCCATTTGGTTGAGCAGAGAACATTTCTTGTGGAGAATGTTTTAAAGAATAAAAAGTTAATTATTGTGGATTTTGACTCTAATCAAACATTGGACAACTTATAATTTGCTAAATATTAGGTGAAAGTGTGTGTGATTAGTGAATTTTTTTTTTTCAAATTATAATTTGGACCATTTCTTGATTTGTGTGTGTCATATAAACACACCAGAATATGTTGTCTGGTTCAGACCTTTCAAGAATGTTGTTTCACCTGTGTTGAATGCACAGAATCACGTGTCCCCCCGGCCGTTCTAAGCTATGTTGTTCGGACTCTTCAAAAATGTTGTATCACTCGTGTCAAATGCATAGAATCATGTGTTCCACGTTCTAAGCTATGTTGCTCAGATCCTCCAAAAATGTTGTATCCAGGTTGAATGCATAGAATCATGTGTTCCTTGTTCTAAGCTATGTTGCTTAGACCCTCCAAAAGTGTTGTTGCACCCATGTTGAATGCATAAGATCATGTGTTTGCTCGGATCCTACAAAAATGTTTCCGCACCCGTGTCACATGCATAGGATCGTGTTTCCACCGTTCTAAGCTATGTTGCTTGAACCCTCTAAAAATATTGTTGCACCGGTGTCAAATCCTCCCTAAATGCACAAAATCACATGTTCCGCGTCTCAAAACTTCCAAGACTGATGTAGTACTTGTTGGTTCATATTTGAAAAAGGAGAAAAAGAAAATGATGCAAATGTGAAAATTAAGATTTGGTAGTTGGCCAA